>VUJU01004346.1:0-19290 GCA_009835225.1 Aphis craccivora
TTTTTGCAATATTCAATTTTTATTTTTGTATTACGATAATTATAACAAAATTCAAATTTTAATTTTATAGATGCGCATAATCACAAAAAATGCACAATTATTCCACCACTAGGTATTGTAAGACAAAATATAACAGCCACGTGCAAGCGTGTGTCTGTTAAAGACATAAGAATTCTTCCTAGGAATATTATTTTATTAGTAATAAATAACCACATAATTAATTCTAATTTTATACTATATCTGATTATAAATGAAAATTTAAGTATTGTATTATTAAAAATATTCACAAATAACAATAAAATGATTAAGAAAAGATTGGAATTTTTACTAAATTAATTTATAATTTGAATAAATAATTTATTAAATTGTTCGCTTACTCTTGATTAGGTATCTTATAGTACATACCTTAATTCCCATCGTTTAGCTGTGCCTTAATGGTTTAATAGATTCTTGACAAAACTTTGTCTGCAAAAATGAATACATTTTATATCAATCCTACTTTAGTATAATATAATTGGGTAGTTAGTTTGGTTTTGAATATTTATGTAATTTATTCACTCACCTAAGTATACATTATAAGTTACAACATAATATTACATAAACCGTTTTTTATTTGATTAATCTTAAAACATATAGTTCTTCCTTTTAGTTGTAGTAAGTGTACACAAGTGTAGGTGCTCGTAGTACTCGAAGGCTCTGGTATAATATGAATATGCTTTTCCGCTTATATGTTTCCGTACGTGTAGCGTCTTAGTTTCTCTTCTCCCAAATCTGAGGTTCATGCTTTAGCTATTGCGTACGTAAGAAGTTGTTTTCGTTGACCAGTGCCGATAATCATATTCAGTGAAACTGGCCATTATGGTTGAGGTTTATTATTATATTATAATATGTAGAAAGGTCGATGCCGGTTTAAATAACTGGTTGTATTTCACGTTATTTGTTTTTCAATATTTCACTAAACCTTGAGTGTTCATTTACTATAATCGCTTATTATAAAATATATTTGAATAGTTTCCAAATTATGACACAACCAGCATCAAATACTTATTAGTATCATATAGTAATTTAAAGACTCAATGTTATGTGTTCAATGTTGTTAAGTCATATAAGTATTATCGTTTTTCTCTGAGATAGTACTGTCTTAAGAAGTTAAAAAAAAAAATTATTTTTTATAGATATTTTCATTGTTTATTATAAAAAATTATATAATGTTTATTAATTAAAGATAAAACATTGTTCAATGGTTAGTGACATTCGTTTAATATAAATCATGTACATAATTGCTTGTTAATATTCAAAAAATTATAATTACCATGATTTTAGCTCTTGCTCTTCTTTAGCTATGAAGGTGACATATTCCTGGTGGACATATTTATGTTTAATTTTCGGTAAGTAATATTATTTTCATATATTATAATAATAAATATATGTAAAACCTAGAACACAATAACCTATCTATATTGAAAAGTATTAAATAAAAAACTTATAATTAAGTATCAGTATTCTATCGACACTTAAGTGTTCTATACACTATGAACTATACAGTGATCGCATATAACATATTTTTGACTCTTCATAATTCTTATATATTATAAGACGGGCGTAGACGGTTTGGGTGAATCGACCCAAAATATAGTCTGTTTGGGCGAGGACTTATTCAACTAAAACTACAATTTGGGCGAATAGATATATACTGTTTGAACGAGAATTATTCAATTAAAAATACCGTTTGAGCGTGAAGAAAATGCTAAGAATATATAATCAACAATCAATTAAACAAAATCATATAAAACATAAGTAATTAATAATAAGTCACAATTGTAAATAAAATTTACATATTATATAATTATTTATTAAAACTATAGTATTTTTAAAACTGTTTAATTAAAACACTGTTTTCAATATATTTATCTCATATTTAGTTTTTCATTTACAACAATGTATAATGTGTATACCTATGTATTTATTATATATGTATATAATATCAAAACAATTATGCGGGTATATAAAAAAAATATAAATCCAATTTTAATGTTTTTTTTTGTTTTGTAAAAATTCTTTATTGAATACATTATTGTTGTTTGAAGAAGTATGTAAATACTATATATTAAATTATATCGTAGAACATAATTTATATAAAATTAGATAAAAAGTTGTATGTTCGACAAATAAAAAATAAAATTGATAAGAAATGGAGAAAAATCAATTCCAAGGATAATAGTTTGTATTTTTAGTAAATGTATTATATTGTGGCTTAAATACATTATTTATTAAACACACTTGTTTATTTATTCAATACATAAAAACGTATGCGTCACTGGATCACAATTAATAGTATTCAGTGGTGTCTATAATTGGCTGTGGAGGAGTGTGCTAGGTGAGCATTTTTCTCTATAGTCTATATTCGTATATGATTTTAATAGGAACCTGATGAAGAGTGTTTGTTAGTAAGGAACTCATGACCCAGGGCTAGGATTTTATAGCACTAAAAATAACTGAAATATGCGCTTTAGTATATCCTTTATATGCCCTAAAGACACGATAAATAATAACAATGAAAATCTATTCAGTTCGTAAATAAAAAAAACTTCCACTTATAAATGAATACATTTATACATTTAAAAAAAAAAAAAAAACAAACACTTACCTACAATATATATATTTTTAATATTACTTGAATGAAAATGGCAACTATTCAAAATTGTTTGGAAATAAGAATACAATTCAAGTACCTAATTATTATTTATTAATTAAATAATATTATAAATTATTTTACCTGAGTTACACTGAATGACTATGTATTTTGTCATATAATATAAAATTAAATTTATGAAAATGTGACATAAAAGTTATGCAATTTAGCAAATTATCCAAAAATAACACAAAAACTTAAAAAATAGTATTCAAAACTAAACATTCTTTAAACATGAAAAAATAGCAGAATATAATTTCATATTTGGAGTTCCTGATGTACATGTGATGCACAAAAAGAAATTACAGCTCATACTGATATTTTATCTATATCCAATAAAAATCACCAAATGCTATTAAATCTGAGCTCTCTATCTACTATTAATAACTGAAATGACAAAGAAGCACTTGTTACTGCACGATATAAAATATTATGTAATTTAATGGAAAAAAATCAATGTTGATTACATTTGCATACAACAATATGAATATTCAATAGTCATTGTTTAAGTATTAAATGTTTATAACTTTTTTTGTTTTGTTAGGAACTGGGATTTTATGTTACACAAAACAAGAAAAACTACGCGATGGATCATCTTGCTCAGAGTAGGTAACTTTTGTACAAATTAATATTATGTTATTCTAAATTTCTAAAATAGAAGTGTTGCAGTGTCCTGCACAGCGATTACTATACAAATAACCGATAAATTATAATGAAAATATTATTTTTTAAAACTGAATAGACATAAATCATTATTAATTAGTGATATTAATATCATATTATTTACGCTGCACAGGACATACTTAATTAGCTAGGTACTACTGTTGATGTGTAAGTCACGGGTTCTTTTACTATTTGGTTGGTTACAAAAAAATGATCCGTTTATATAATATGCTGTTTTGTACGCAAACCTTTACTATCTATATAATAAAATAAAATATATTGTAGTTTGTCATTGATAATAATTGTAAAACCAAATAATATTAAATAATTATTTGTTTTATACTTCAATGAAATTACAGAACCTCTGAGGATTCTTTTAGTTGTTCAAATGGACAGTGTATCATATGGTCATCAGTTTGCGACGGTCGGGAGAATTGCGCAGATGGTTCAGACGAAAATAAAGAGTTGTGTGATCGAGAGGAGTTTGAAAAAATATATTTTAAGAGAGGTATACAACAATATTTTTATAACATTTTTGTTATACATTAAATGTTTTATTATATTTTATGAATTTGTTTTTTATATTTTATATGCACATATAAGTGTATAATCTATACATTTTATTATAATATTTAACCTTCTTTACTACACTCATATATTATTATTTTTCTATTGTAGAAATTAAGATCAAAGATTAACAACATATTATTATTAGTCCATTGATATGCAATTGCATACGTCTTTTTAGTACCACGAATATTTGTGCATGATTTCTTTAATGACCATTAGAAACAGGGTTAGGTTTAATGTTAGGGATTAGGATATTATGATCATATACGAAAATGAGTTCAACGTTTCCAATATACAATTTAATAGTATTATTTAAATTATTTATTATTTTTAATATTATATTAATTTAATAGTAGTATTCAGTATTAATAACAATACTAATATTTTTAAATAAACATATTAAATTAACTTTTAATATGTTTAGTAAAAATTGTGCTTATCTGTTAATTGCATTATTCAATCAGTTTTATTTGATTAATATTAATATCAATAATGATAATTTAATTTTAAATTCTAATGATTAAAAATCGATAACTAGTCTCTTAAAAGTTGGGACCTGAGAATAATAGTCATAGACACACTCATGGCTATCTTTATGAAACCTTATCAAAGATAAGGTCAATCATTTTAAATATTTTTATTATTTTACACATTTGTATTATTTGAACAACGGTAGCGTTGTACCATTTTACCACTTTTGGGTAGATGGAAAATAAAGTACTGAGCTAGTATGTCTACAACCATATTAAAAATAGACCACGTAACTATGATCAACCATGGAAAACCATAAGCTTCGTGTTAATATTTCTTATCGTGATGGGTAAAATTCTGAAATATTTTATAGTTGTTTTTTTTATTTTTATTTTTACTTTTATGTTCAATTTCATTGGTATATGTTTTTAAATTTATATTTTTATAGCTTAAGCCATCTAGTGATTGTGAATAAGTTTTAAAAAAAGATAAACTTAAAAACAATTTTTTTATAACGAAATATTTACTTGAGTGTTGTTTAGTAGTTTAAAACGGACGATAAAAATATTTTTTATCAATGAAATTTATCAAAAATTAATTTCAATTTCTTAATGATTGAATAATTGCTTATAATTGTCTATATAAAAAAATACCTTACACCGGCAATCGTTATCTCAGCATATTTTTTTGATTTAACAAAGAGAGTCGGGTTTTATGACGTGTTTCGCGTCGGATCGTGATGACCAGATTATCGTTGGCCATCGATTTGACATTATCCTACTGATGACATTATACTAATTGTAGCACGTTTCGGAGGAATGCTGAAGAGGAGTATCAAGCCGAAGTATGGATTTCGACTCCACAAGCAAACTTACGTTAGTTGGTTAGCTTTATATATTGCAAGTTTAAAAAAAAAGAAAAGGTTAGGTTAACTTAGTCATCACTGGAGAATATCAATCATACTATAAGTAACAGAAAACTAGGTGATCCGAGGCGGGTTCGGTCATTAGGTACTTCCACGCTCATTGACTAGCTCCAAAAGATAAAAAAAAAAAATGGGGCATAATTTTAAGGAAATAAACCCTAAACTCGTTAGGAATCGGGTTATGCTTATATTGTATGCATTATAACGTACACGATTTATTACAAAAAAAAAAAAAAAACAATAATAACAATAATTAAAAAGGTTGATTAGATTTGATTTACATTCAAGGTTATGTTTTGTCTTATATTTATTTAATTTATTATTAATTATTGATATCAATATCTAAAATGTAATCAATATTATATTAGAGTGTGGTAGAGTATATATGACTGACCATACAGTATCGACCATCAATAGTAAGAAAGCAATTGTTGGAACAGCACCTTGGAATGTTGGAATATATCAATTAAATAAACATACTGCCATGTACACATTAATATGTGGAGGATCAATTATTGCTCCAAATCTTATCGTATCCGGTAAATACTATACAATGTATGTAAGAAAGAATGGACATTAATTATCAAATTACATTTTAGTGGCTCATTGTTTTTGGCACAGAGAATTATTATCCAAGGAAATATCAATAAATGGAGATTCATATAAAGTTGCCGTTGGAAAATATGATAAAAATTTCACAGTACTTGACAATGAATTTACTCAAATTATTAATGTAAGTTATTATTTTTAAAAGTAGAAATTTATAATAGCTGTGAAATATTAATTAAAACAGTTTTACAGGTAGAAATGATTTACTTAAACGAAAATTACTCTGGGGCTCGTGGTTATTATGCTCATGATATAGCTATTATTGTGCTATCGACCAGAGTTTCTTTTAGTAACGTTGTTGCACCTGTTTGTATCGATTGGAATGGCAAATACAATGTATCAAATGGAGATAAAGGAAAGGTTGGTTTAAAGTGATAACATTTACAAAAGAGGTGATTAATATTATACATTTATCTTGTTAATATAATTTATCTGTTTTATACCTCAATAGGTTGTTGGTTGGGGAAAAATGGAAGATGGCACACGTATTCCCGTTTTATTAGAATCATCTTTACCATACATTGACCATAGAACTTGCCGAAATATGTATACAAAAAATTTTAAATTATTAGTGACTTTGGATAAGTTTTGTGCTGGTTCAATATTGGGTAATAAAATATTTAATTAACAATAGTTACCATGCAATGTACATACGTACATTTTAAACATACCTACCTTACTTTTTTTTTATATTTAATACTTAAGACAAAACATTTCAAAAAATGACGATATTCTAAATCGTTTGAACAAATGTTAGTTGGTCATTTAAAAAAAGAAGGTAACCTATTTGGTGTACAGTAGATGTATAATGAACCTCATAATAATTGTGGGTTATATTGTATTTAGTGTTACTGTAACAATATAATATTGTAGTAAATTTGAATACCATGATAAATCATTCCATACAAAAAACGATGTTGATATACCAGTCAGCCAAAAACTTTTCATAACATATTAATTTTGCTATTAAAATTGTTTGTTTTATTATTTTTAAATAACCAACCATTAGATTATAGATTATATGGTAGGTAATACCTGGAATTAAAAGTTCATAAATCTCTAATATTTTATGTTTTAACAATTATGATCACACTGTATACTAGTTTATTACCAACTACAGTTCGGAAATATCTTATTATAATTGTTATTATTCGTATGTTGAATAATTTTTGATATTAAATAATTACTTCCATCTAGCGCTTCCTTATCGCCTTTCTATACATTTCTAAGTACCTACATACAATGACGATACACTAATAACGAATTCTCACGAAAACCGCTTTGCAGCTAGTGATATAATTCTAAACTAGGTATTTAAATATAATTAGTTTGTGAGCAAAAAGGTGGAACATTAAAATAAACGAATCTAAATCTATTCAAGTAATTTTTTCATTAAAAAATCTCGATTTACCACCTGTCACATTAAATAATCAGATATTTTCAACGGTAAACGACTTTGTTAAATATCTCGGACTCACCCTAAATAAATGCTTAACCTGAGCCAATGCATACAACTTAAGCGTACAATTGTTAAAACTCTAGATTTAATTTATTTAAAAAGTATCTTTAATTTCAGGAAAAGAACCTACGGCGGCTATTAGAGGTGCAGGCTTAACCTTTGTACACTCTAATTCTTCTTATTTAACTGGTGTAGCGAATATGAAGGACCCAACCTCAAATAATTCAATCACGGTTTTTATAGATATTCGTCATCACGTTGATTGGATTCGTAAGCTGTATATAAAATATTATAACCATGTTCGTATATCTGTTTCAATACACACACACATGTATATATATACATATATTATTTTGATGTTGATGGCTACTTTTACTTCAAATTTAATATATTTTTTGAAAAATGTAATTAATTAAATTTTATTTTATTAATGGTTTTATAGGATAATAATAAACAGTTTTGTATTTTGCCAACCGTTGAAGGAGTAGTATATTCTTATTATGGTTCCAATGAAACTATAACTTACGGAACATTAGTTAATCAGTATCGTACTGTTATTGAGAATTGTGATGTTGGATATCATAAGACTTACCCCAATAGTTTTAGGGTTTGTCAAGAAAATGGAAAATGGATATCAACATCCGATAAATTGTGTTTAAGTAGGTTGTATATTGTAATTTCTATGCAGTATTAATAATTTATTTAAATATTTTTAGTTCCATATTTGGTAACGTTCGGTTATAATTTGTCATGTTCATAGAAATGTGCCCTCCTCTATTATCAGACAGTTTAGATATTAAATGTACTCTGAATGGTAAGTATGCTAATTGTTCAAATCTATCAATACCCGATACAATAGCCATCCCGTCATGTAAACCAACATACATTGCACCGATTGGATTAGAAGAAATTCCGTTTGAATTACATTGTCAGTCTAATGGAAAGTGGAATTATCAACTATACAAATGCAATCCATGTAATTATATTTTTTATCACAAAATATATGTATTTATATATTATATATGTATAAGTATATATTAATAAGCTATAATTGTGAATTCTATTGATAATTTATTTAAAAAATTAAGAAAACAAATAATTGTCAGGGTAGGTACTTTTGATTAGATAAGTCATATTATGATTTACATTTTTAAACTTTCAACATATATTTTATTATAAAGATGTTTAATTAACTTATAAATTATTATCATTTATACATTTTTCATATATTATTTTAGATTGTGGTAGAGTATATACTAATAGCCAAATATTGATTGCCAATGGCAAGAAAGCATTTGTTGGAACAGCGCCATGGAATGTTGGAATATATCGATTAAATAAAGATAATATAAATTATGACTTAATATGCGGAGGATCAATAATTTCTCCAAATTTAATTATTTCTGGTAGGTAAAATTGTAAAATATATTTAAAATAGAATAAATAGTTATTAAATTATATTTTTAGCGGCTCATTGTTTTTGGCACAAAGATTTATTATCTAAGAAAATATCAATAGACGATGATTCATATAAGGTTGCCGTTGGAAAATATGATAGAAATTTCACAATAGTTGACAATGATTTTACGCAAATAATAAATGTAAGTTTATAATATAAAATTAGAAACTTATAAAAGTCATACAAAAAATAACTAAAACAATTGTATAGGTGGAAATTATTTACATAAATGAAGATTATTATGGACCTAACGGTTTCCATGCTCATGATATAGCAGTTCTCATGTTATCAAATAGAGTTTCTTTTAGTAATGTTGTTTCACCTGTTTGTATCGATTGGAATAATAAATATAATGTGTCGAATGGAGTTGAAGGAAAGGTAAATTTTGTGTTCTATGGTAATATGTTTTTGTAAATTGACGGAATTTAAACAATGTGGAGGTAAATATGTAAATTTATCTCTTTATTAAATTTTTTAGTACGAAATCCTTAGAGATTCACAATTTTTGACAACCTAATAATCGATTACTACGAAATGTAACATTTCTGTTTTCCTTGTTATCGAAACTTGTTCTAACTACACACACATAATAATACCACACATATTTCGCAGGTTTGTATATCAAATTTGTGTCGATGTAAGCGCTTATGTTGGAATCTTAACAATAAATAATTCAATATTATAATTTTGATTTAGTTCCTACCAATATTCAACATTGTGAATTTGTATTTAAAGCAAATACTGTGAGATACTATATTATATGATTTGTAAATGTTGATATTTTGGATAACAAAACTAAAATAAATTATCTCATAATCGAATTGTAAAACCACTAAACCTTTTGTTAATTTTACACAAGATCGGATTTAAAAATTAAAATACCTTAATAATTCATAATTAATTAAATTATTTAACTAATTAAACTCATTATAGTATCCTATATAAACAAAAGAGAAAATAATAATTGTATATTATAAGTCAGATTTATTCTTTTACAGATTGTTGGTTGGGGAAATACGGAAAAGGGTTTATTAAGTCCCGTTCTATTAGAAACTTATTTACCATACATCGACCATAATTCTTGTCGAGATATGTATACAAACGGATTTCAAATATTTGTGACTGTTGATAAGTTTTGTGCCGGTTCTGAATCTGGTAATAACATTTTTTATCATTAATAGGTACCATAAAATAATTGTTGTTTTTCAACTCACATTATAGGTTAGATTGTATTAAACACTTTATGTCTGTAATCTTTATTATATAAATCTTAATTTAAAATGTATTTAATCTAAATAGTCACATTTTTAAATTAATTAAAGATATCTACTTATATATTTAATTATCTTTGAGTAGATGAAACTACTATAAGTGATTACAATAATTTCCAAAATAACATATAAAGGTTGTAAACTATAGCTTATAAAATATGTTTAATGTGTATACAAACACTTTTTAGAAAACAGATATATTTTAAGTATGATTCAATAGTTACTTAACATGGGAAATTTGAATCTTTCCATTACTTATATATTTTGTTACACATGTATCCTTTTGAGTTTATTTGTCTTTTCTGCTTTCTGAATTAAATCTAACATCAGAAATATTTTTAAGATTAATTTTTTTACGTTAATTAAATAGGTATTATATAATTTAAAACAAGTAGTGAGTGAAGGGAATAATTATTCATAGATGTCTTAACAGTCTGTATTGATTGTTTGTGAACAGGGATGTATTAATATGTGTACATACGCATAATTGTTCACTAAATTTAGTAAATTGTATAGTAGAAAATAATGTTTTACATCATATTTTTGTAATTATAGATTTTATATCACGTAGCTTTATCGTAATAAGGTATTTGTACATCATCTCTTATTAATTATATAAATCTTTGTTGTATCTATTAATCAATAACATTTGAATGTTTAATTTATGTCTTATGTATGATACATTTTTAGCTTTAGGACAAGAAATGGGTGAAGGAGATAGCGGTTCAGGCTTAACCTTTTTACACTCGAATTCGTATTATTTAACCGGTATATTGAGTCTTAAGGAATCATCCTCAAACAACACAATCGCAGTTTTTACAGATATTAAGTACCATGTACAATGGATTCGTCGACTGTATAACAAACATAACTAAATCCAATAAGATTATAGTAATCAGTAATCACATAAAAATAATTCATTCTAATTATTATAATTCAACATTAATATAAGTTTTTATTTTTTTTAAATATTCCTAAAATTGTTCATTTTAAATTAAATATCACAATTATGACTAGTGCAAGGATTTTGTAGTGCTAAAGAACTGGTAAAATTTATTGTAGTATTGCACTACAAAAGTACAAAATAATAAAGTTGTGTTAATAAGTGTTTTAAATTTACTATTATCATCTAAAATTATACTAATATATATATATATATATATATTAGAGCTATATTGTACAACATATTATTGCATTACACTATAAGTGTCTGTTTTAATTTTTCGAAGTCGAACGCTCTTCGATTTTGACTAATAAGTTCTTATATCTAAAAAATCAGTCGATTTGCTATTTTTAACTCAAAATATCATTATACATAAAATTTATGCTTGGTTTGTTAATAATCTATTAGAAATAAATCTAGACAAATCAAAATATATTTATTTTAACAAATCTTGAAAATATTGATTAATATTAATAAGTTTTTTTTTTTTTTAATCTGCTGTAAATAATCTAATTAAATTTTTGTTAAATAAACCAAAATATACCAATAATGAATAGGTAATAGGTATGTATTCTATGAATTAAATGTATATAAAATAAAACTTAAATTTAAAAAATATCGTAATTGCTTTTTGTAAATACAAATATTATACTATATCTACTGTCAACTATGACTATTGTACTAAATACAAAAGAAGTTATAAATATAAAATTTCCTAATTTTTATAAACAATTTGGAACAATTTAGTTAAAAAAAAATATTTTCTTGTTACTATACACTTATATAAGATTATTAAAATTAGTATATTCGACTTTCATATTTTAAAACATTTGATGCTACGAGCTTTAAATTAAATTAAATCTGTATAAACTTGATGACTATTCATTATTAATATTTGTATACTTAAGTGTTTATGTGATTATTTTAAAAAAATCCTCCACCACAAGCTTTTAGCTTATCGGAGAGTTGCAAATATTTATAAATTTATACCATCTTAATAATATTATATATTTTATATATTTTTATTTTTATTCATTGTGAACTATTATACATATACTGTAAGATACTAAGTTCTATGTACTCAAAAAAATGTACAAATAAATAAATTCAATATTATTATACATACCGTTTTGCCTTTTAATCAACCAGAGGAATTTATATGTCTGGTAGAAGTTACATTATATAAGTCAATACTTATTAAAAAAAAGTTTATTTGTTTAATTAATTTTACAAATTATTGTACAATAGTACGAGCGTGTAAGTATCGAGTACACAACCACTCTGCTACATCTAAATATGGTATGCTGAGGGTTTCCTTTCATGTGGCGTGTTCATTCCTGTTTTCCTAAACTTAAGGTTCGTGAATTTACTACATCTCCGCTATAACATCGTTTGGAAATTGTTATCGACTGGCACCTATAGTCATAGTCAGTATAACGTATTCCGTTATAGTTGAGGCTTAATATTATATATGTAGATAGGTCGAAGCCGGTTTAAGCAACTATAGTTATATTTCATGTCATTCGTGAACCGTGATCATTATTTTTTGCAAAACCTTGAGTGTTCAAGTACTATAGTGCTTATTATAAAATATATTTTACGAGTTTCCAATTCATTGCACTAGGTATCAACAACAACTACGTATTAGCATCATAATATAGTAATTTAAAAAACCCAATTTTTTTTTTTGATCAGTGTTGTTAGATAGTACTAATATTAACATCTCTTAGATATTACAATTTCTTAAAGTTAAAAAATTATTAATTTTCTACAGCGATTGTCAGTATTTATTGAATATTTTATATTTTACTATACCTCAATGTTTCTTACTTTATGGTAAAGAACCGCTTCGCGTTTTATAGTATAAGATTTGTGATTAGTAATTACAACAAAAATAAATAATTTAATATATTGACATAATAAATCAATAATTATTGTTAACATGTGTTGAAAATAAAGGTACATCTGGCATCTATTATCATAATAGTTATTATAAAGCCGTTTAAAAAATGTATGAATATTTTTATTGTTTTGTGTTCTAAAAAAAAAATTAATACATACACGTTTAACTATTGCAATCAAAAGCCAAGTTTTGTTAAATATAGTCAAGATCATTCGACTGAAAAGTGCGCCAATGAAAGCGGATGTAGATATACAACAAGATTAACTATGAGTGTATTAACTGTAAAAATGTATACGTTTTCATACTATAAATAAATATTTTAAAATATTCATAATAGAATGTAGTACATAGCGATTTTACTAACTATGTATATAATATCATATAACCTTTTGGTATAAACTCTTTGGACAGTACAATTTCTTTGAGAGTAGTTTCTGATAACTAATTGGCTAATTGGCACTTTAGAGTGACAAAAGTGAACAATTTTCAATAATTTTAAAATTACTGGAAAAAATAAAATACTTAAGGAAAACGAGAATTTCTATGAAAAACGGAGTTAGATATTAAATACTTAATTAAATTAAAAATATAATATACATACACACACACACACACATATATATATATATATATATATATAATATTATTCCCTCTAAAGATAAATTAATGTAATTTAAAAAATAAATATTTAAATTGTTATCCATCTTAGATATACTCGTGCAACCACATGGTCGAGAATTGTACTTATAACTGTTATTATTATATTTTAATGTAAGCGTGGTTCGAATTGCTATCTTGTTTCATGGAAATCCATTTTGTTATAACTGAATTCGGTTTAATCTTATACATATAAAAAGGTAAATTGAAATTAAAAACGGTTAGGTTCAAAATGTAAATAGTAAAATTTAGACGTTATAAAAATTATAATAACTGCAAACATCAACCTACCTACCTACCTTGTGAAAGGACAATCCTCACGACTTTATAATGGTTAATGGTTATGACTTATAGAACTTTTAAGCGGTTAAAAACAATAATATTATGTTAGTTTTTCTATGAACAATAGAGGACCTATATTACAGTAGATGTTTAAGAGACTAATAGTTTGATCGAAGCATAAATGATTTAAGATTATAATATTATGTCTAAGAATAGTCTATACATTTTTAACAAAGTTCTTAATTATTATATTGAGATAACAACAAATCACTAAATATTTATGTTGTACTTACTATAATATCGATTTATTATACCTCTTCAAAACTCTTTGGATTTCATAGTTATGCGAAGAAGCGCAAAACTGGGCTAATCATTTAGCTCATACGGATACTTTTGCTTATCAGAATAAAATCAATCACGGACAGAATCTGTTCTGCAGGAAACCAACTACAACTGAAATGTAAATATTTTTTGACACAACGCGCTTTAAGTTAAGACCAGGGAAAAATATATATTTGTTTAACTATATTTTTTTTAACTGAGACGCAGGAAATGACGTGGTTCGTGAATGGTATTCCTCTTCGAGAGTTTATAAGCCAAGAAAGAATCCGAAAATGTACTCGGCCAACATAAATTCGGATAAATCATTGTCTCGTTGATCTGCGGCATATTTTTTTTTCTAACCATGAAAATAGTTTTAAATAGCAACAAAAAATTATCAATATCAATATATAAATTAATACATTGCGTATAGGTCCTTTTATTCAACTCGTTTGGTCGAACACGAAAGAGTTGGGTATCGAAAAAGCGTGCAGTCGGTCTGGTCGGATAATCGTAGTGGCTAATTATTACCCGAAAGGAAACTTGAACGGACAATACGCCAATAACGAGCACACGAACCAATATTTTTTTCCAGCCAACAAGAAGAAATTAGAATTCATTACTAAACATGGACTTATTTTAAATGCAGCAGCAACCTTAATGGACGCTCAAACAGTTAACATAAACAAAACATCATCGGCTGTTTTCGAACATTGCTATTATAATGCAGCTGTTCTCAATCTGTGCTACATGTTTTCGTGGGCACATCTGTATCAATTAAATTTAAATTAATAATATATTATACTATGTTGGTTACATTTTTATATTCGTATTCATTATTTTTATAAATTATTTTTGTCTCAAACATTCCTGATTTTTGGGCTTAAAAAATATTATTTTTTTTCGGAACATAAGGTCTCTGTGAACAAAAGAGTTTGAGAACCGCCGCTATAATGTAATTATGATTTCGTGAGTTTATACAGTAAATTATCGACACCATTTGTTGTGATTATTTTATGTTTATGTACGACTTATCAACCGGAGGACCAAACACGGTATTACTTCATAATCGATTTCATACAATACAGTATTTTTATTATTAAACTAAACATACGACTGATCGATACGTATTGAGTTTTATATTATTTATGTTATATACAATATACATAAACGACTGTTATATTCTTAAGTCTTATTAAATATTATTGTATTATTGTATCGATCGTAGTTCTTAATAACTAGTTTTTTTTCAAATATATTATGTTATTTATTGATCGTATAATAATGTATTAAAATTTATAACCGTTTTTTTGAAAAATCAGTTACATACATATTAAAAATAACATTTTGTTTTTGATTGGTCTAAACTGATTAGTCTACTAAATTTTATTGAATGTATCTAAGTGAATTATTTTGTTTTTATGTTCTTGTATAGAACTTAATGAATACCTCACACTTTTGAAACAAGAATTTCTGATCATTCGTATATGTTGCACTGTAACCATACATCTATGTTTAAATATTGAAATTAACATTTTATGACTATTATTTATTAAGTGTTTACTATTAAAATGTGATATGAAATTATTAAAACCGTATTATTAAAATATTTAATTATTCTGTACATTTTAACGACTGGCATGTAGCATCTGATCAACACTATATTTATTTCTTAGTTTCGTATAGGCTTTCCTCCTAATATTCCATGAAAATATATACAATTAGTTTTTGTTATAAATACAGTTTTATGTGAGAAAGTGAGAAGTATTAAGTATAAATGTATTTCTTATTTTACTGTAGTATTCATTAAGTATGGTATTATCAATTGATTGGGTGGTAATGATGGGATTTCTCAAATAATAATGAATTTTCTAGAGATCATAATAATATGTGTTTTATATTCGACTTATAATATATTATACTAAGATAAGTGAATAGAATCGAGTTCTCTGTAACTGATCTATTATCTTGTAAAATCATTATAAAAACCTTAAAATTACAACATGGCGCATAGTATAGGCAATATAAGTACCTACATAACATGTATTAGTGGACAATATTTTTGGTTTTAAACGGAGCAAAGATTGTATTAATTTTACAATCTACATGATAAATAGTAAATGCTTTGATCATTAACTTGGAGGATAGTTTCTTATAGCAAATTGGATTTTGTTTGTATTTCAAAAAGATTAAAATTAAAATATCCCTGTATTTTTTTAAAGTAATAAGGAAAAATAAACAACACAAATTAGGAAAAACGAATCTTTATACACACAATTGGTTTTTGGAAAAATCAATTTCGTTTTTTTTTTTATGGTATATTTTAAAACAAATACTTTTAAATCAACCAAATAATTAACATTTTCACCAGTTGTTTATGTTAGCTTAACCATCACATAGTATAACTGACAATATATTTTGATTCTTTTTTGAGTTATTTATTTATACACGTTTTTTTTTTTTTTTTTTATAAATATTTAATATTTAAAATAATTAACTATCATGTATATATACATTTTTTTGTGTTTGAATTTGGACGAAATTTCTTGTTTTTATAATGAAAAACAATTTTAAAAATTGTATTATTATTTAAAAATATTATCCATGAAGAACTACTTTTTTCCGTGTACTATGATTTTTTTTGTGTTTGGCCATATTTTTAGTATATTATATAGATTAATAATAATATATTAATTAATTATATTATGGACCTATTTATTTAATGTTATGGTACCTAATATAAACTCAAAAAATAAATAAATTGAATAGGCATGTATATTATTAATTATTATAATAATTAAATGGTAATAAAAATAAATACAATGTTTTTGGCCAAAATTAAATCAAATTATTAGTAAAATGAATTACTTTAAAAGAAATATCAAAAGGCATATATATGAAATATACTTGAGAAAGGCTGGTAAAAATTTTTTAAAATTATTTTTAATATACTATAATGGTATTTAATTAAATCCAAATTAAACGCATTCATTACAGCAGGGTAGTCCAACCCGCGGCCCTCGAAGCCATTTTTTTGGCCCCCACACTTATTCTTAACACCCTTTAAGTTATTGATATTGAAAAATCGCCTCTGAAAAACAATGTTAATCATCACATTAATTATCAATTAGTTCTAAATATAAGTAACTTAATCTGTAATGTAATAATTTGTGCATTATATAAAACAAAATATAAAAAGGTAATAATATAATTTTCTTTCTTCTGGTAGCCCTCGATGTTTTTATGAAAGTGTAAATTGGCCCGCCAACTACAAGAGGTTGGACCGCCCTGAATTACAGTACCCAACGCAACGCGTATATAATATATAGCATAGTAGTAGCAATTTGGTAACCTAACTTAAACGTGTTTTTAAAAAATAACATTGTGTATAATATCTGTGAGAAGGAGTAAGTTTTGACTTTTGGAACTTTACATTCATGATAAGGTGTATTACTTAAAAATAAATGTACATGAAAACGAAAAAGTAAAATTTTATAAAGGGTGTTATTCCAAAATCCAAATGCATGCGTTCTACGTCCTGAACTTTTAAATGTATCATATATGTTCTTTTAAATTCTCTGTATGTAACCTAAAATTAAATGTAGAATTCTTAGACATAACATTTAAAAAAATTATGGATTTCTAAAAACAAAATAATTTATACGTTTTTGAAATTTTAATAATTTTTTTAGAGTTCTAACTTTAAACTCTTAAACAATATATTTTGATTGTAGATTTTTAATATTTTTTAGTTAAAAAAAAACTTATGAAGAGGCGTTGTATAAAATTTTCAATCATTTCTATAAAGCAAATAATTTCTAAACAACATTTTCAGAAAAAAAAAGTAAAAAAAAAAGTCATGCCGTTTTTCCTTATAATTTTAGGAGATTTTTACTTCTGACCCTTCGAAATACTAACTAAATCAAATTTTCTACTAAAACCCTGCTTTTCATTTTAGAAGATGAAAGTATTTTTAGACTACTTATCGTGTTAACAGACACACACACACACACACACAAAACAACACACCATTGTAAAATCAATATATTTATCACTCCCCTCAATATAAAACATTGTAAAAAAGCATATTATCTACTTACTAAATTTTAATCCTTAGTTTGATGTAGGTTTGATGAACCTAAATATATATATATTGTATATAATATTTTTTATACATGAGAATCTACGTACAAATAATATAATAATAAAAATACAAATATAATTATTTATTTTGTTGCTGGCTGAAAATAAATAATGCGCAACCAAATATCGCCGATGGTCGGTATCCACGTAGGAGTATATAAACAATATAATTATTATAACAGTCTACTCCGAACGTGTATAATATATCGTGTTTCTTTCAATCCGACCAAATTTATACATTTTCGTTTACATTTTTGTCTACAATGGAAGGTGTTACTACTAAACGTAAAAGACAAATTTATGATGAACATAATTATGCTAAAAGATTTAAATCTGGCGTGATTACCATAGGTAAGTAATATCTCAACATTTTCGTTGTTCAGTAATTAAATAGTTTATCGTTCAGATTTGAATGATCGAAAATTCTCAATTACAGTTTGGATTTTGTTTAATCTCCACAAGTAGATCAGAGAATTAAGAATTAGCTTAGTCCATTGATTGTAGTGCTATACTTTTTTTTTTTTAACACACAACCAATGACACAATTGGGATATTCTAATATAAGCGTTTTTGGGAAAGGGGGGGGGAAATCACTGTACATAAAGTTTGTTTGTGGGGTTTCCGTCGTATAAATAAATAATTAAGTATATAATATTTAAATTATAAATATGTAATGTTAATTATTTTGTTCTATGCTGCAAAACATACACTTGAAGATGAGGACGTGCTGCTCATTAATTCAGATTATGAATTCTCAGACGACGAAGACAATATTTTTTATAATCGTATGTTAAATAAAAAAACCCAAAACAACATGGAAAACGAAGTAAGTATTTTTACTTAAATATAATATATTACCTAATCATTTTCTGAGTTGATATTTATTTATTATTTTATTATTGAATTCTAACCATTCAATTCA
>VUJU01004347.1:0-19274 GCA_009835225.1 Aphis craccivora
TAGAGCGCGCCACCTGACCGGGTCCCGGACATTAACGGCACATTTATTATCGTGTTATATGACAAGAGTTGCATAGGGCTGTTATTAGTGATATTATATTCGATATTAGTTATCGTTATTATATTAAGAATTATGTAGGTATTTAATATTACAAGTCTACAATTAATATTATCCTTGAATGAATAATTTTTAAGTCTTTGGAAAAATATCATCTAAGCATAAAAAACGTTTATTAGGAGTTCAATAGTTATTTATTGTTTACTACGTTACACAGTTACACTTAAAAAAAACAAACAAACAAACAAAATATCTATTATTTATAACGTGCATTATATATTTTAAAACATCTAATTGAAAAATTCAATAAAATGTAAGTACCTATCCTTATCTTTATTTGTAATAATATTAAATACATTTTGCTACGTTTTTATTTTTAGGTCATTTTATGATTTTAAATCGATTTTCGAGAAGTTTCCACGTGGAAAGAACTCAAATGTAACATTAGCAGTCTTGACTAGTGGAGGAGATTCTCAAGGTAAGAATTCAATAATGAAAGACGTTGTGCAGTGTACGCGTTATATTATACCTAGGTACTGATATTAACACTTAAAAGACTTACAGTTATAGGAACACTGTATAGTTCAGCGGTCCTCACTAGGATTTTAGAAAAGGCCACATGTAATTTTTAAAAATTATTTGCGGGCCGCATGCCCCCATACATTATTAATGATAATAATTAAAAATATAAAAATTATATATATTAAACCTACATATTGTTAGGAAAGGGTATTAGTGTTATTAATAGTGCAAGCCGCGTAGTGGGGACCGCTGGTATAGTTAGACACTGATGAAATTTTCAGGAATGAATGCAGCAGTAAGGTCTGTTGTTAGAATATCAATTCAATTAGGCGTGAATGTTTATTTTGTCAAAGAAGGATATTATGGACTTATTGAAGGCAATGATTATATAACAAAAGCTAATTGGTATGACGTATCTTTTACTCTAAATTTGGTATGGTTTTAAGATGTCGGTTTTAAGATTAAATACCTCTTACTTAAAAAATGTTATTCTTAAGGGTGGTACTATTATTGGAACAAAAAGGTGTATGGAGTTTATGACTAAAGAAGGTAGGATGAAAGCAACTAAAAATATGATATCACTTGGCATTGGTAACTTAGTTGTAATTGGCGGAGATGGTTCCTTGTCTGGTGCTAATATTTTTCGAGAAGAATGGCCAAGTTATATTGATGAACTTTTAAGAAAAGGTAATTATTGTTTATTCCCTTTGAGTTTTGATAACAAACATAAATAATTATGTAGGGGAGATAGATGAAGAAACGTCAAAAAAATTTGACCATTTAAACTTGGTTGGCATTGTTGGATCTATTGACAACGATTTTAGCGGCACTGACATGACCATTGGTGCTGACACAGCACTTCATCGAATACTTGAAGCAATAGATTCTATTGTAAGCACTGCATTTTCTCATCAAAGAACGTTTATAATGGAAGTTATGGGTCGTAACTGTGGGTAATAGTAATTTAAATAGGTATTAAAGATTTAAAATTTAAGTAAATAATACTACTTTATATGTGCCCTATTATACAGTTATTTAGCTGTTAAAAGTGCATTGATGTGTGAAGCTGATTACTTATTCATTAGGGAATGGCCGCAGAAATTGGATTGGCCAGATAAGTTATGTGAACATGTGCAAAGGGTATGTTAACATTTTTATATTATATAACTTTCATTCAACTAACTAAAAAATTGTTTAAATATCAATTGTCATTATGATCATAATTCATGTAAACAATAGGCAATGATGTATTTATTCTAATGGCATGTGGCCAAAGCCTCCCAATTAATGAAGTTCTCAACCTATAGAGGCTCCGATAAATATAATTTACATCTTTACGTTGTAACATAATATCTCAGCTAAATATTTTATTGTCAGGCTTGTTATTTTAATAATATAATTAATTTAATTAATTATAATAATATTAACAGCATGTATAATCGTTATTTGACGTTGGTATTTTGTTTTGGTTTCTAAAAAGACCTCCTAAACTTTGTGTACCCAAGGTCTTCTATATAGCCAAAGTTGGCTCTGCAGATAGGTACTTCAAAAGTGTAACTTTTACTTTGCATTTTTTTTTTTTATTAATGTTTTTGATTTTAAGATTTTTTAGCATTTTTAATTTATTTTACTAATTTATAGTATACGATTTGATGCCTAATCCAAATTATTATATTTGTAAACAAAACTTTGTTTTAGGCAAGAAAATATGGTAAAAGGTTAAACATTATAATTGTTTCGGAAGGGGCAGTTGACTTAAATGGTGCTGCTATTACATCAGAAATGGTCAAAAATGTTTTAGTAGACAGATTACAACAAGACGCTAGGGTAACTGTTTTAGGACATGTTCAAAGAGGCGGAAGTCCTTCAGCATTTGATAGAATTTTGGTAGGTACCTAACATGAATTATAATTAAATAGTTTTTACATATAGCTTATATTTGTTAAACTTTTTATTTTATTTATTATTTTTTTCTGTACTTATTAGGCATCACGCATGGGTGCTCACGCTGTTTTGTGTTTATTAGAAGCCACAAAAACATCTGAACCAAAAGTCGTATGTCTTAATGCTAATACAATTGAACATCAATCATTGATGAAATGTGTCAAAAGTACGTTTGAAATAGCAAACGCCATTGAACAAAAAGATTTCGATAAGGCATTGAAACTTCGAGGCCAGTACGTTTAATAATAACTACTTTGGATAATATATCATTAAAATAAAAATGTTATTCCTAATTTATAGTTACTTATATTTCATGTTTATAATATACTTAAGGTATAACCATTAAAGTCCATCGTAATAAATTAAAATTAATATAATATGATTATTGAATTTAATATAGGAATTAGGAATAACTAATAATATTGGGAATATTCATGTTAGTTTAAAAAAAAAACCACGACGGAGAGCACCGCACACACTATAGAGCGAAGGGGGACCACTAGGTATAGCCGTATAGGGTACCTACTGTATGATTATAGGTATATATTATGAAAAGACATGTTCTCCTTAAAATGTTTAAATTAATACTGATATATTTACAAAAATACAAATATAGTAGGTAATAAAAACGAATTTATTAAAACTTAAAAAAATGTATTTTTGTTCAATAATTTAATATTTTTAAATGAACCATTTTCAGGAGTTTTGAACAAAATTTAGTGACATACAAACAAATGATACACAAAGAAATCGTTAATCTAGAAGTTTGTATTTTATTTTCAATACTATTACATTTTAGTAACAATAAAAGTGAATATTTTAGGGAAAAATAACTTTAATATTGAATATTGGAGGCTCTAGTAACGGAATAAATGCATTAATGTATTCTATAGTTCGAGCAACAACAGCATCAAAACATCGGGTACTTGGAGCTAAATTCAGTATTGATGGATTTATAAAAGGCGAAGTAACTTTATTCAAATTAGTTGGTTATTTATGTATTAGTTTCAAGTTTGTTGGAAAAAGGGAGTTAAATAAGAATACATGTGCAATGTGTACAAATATAAAATCGAGTTGTAAGATTTTTTTTATGAAAAACAGGTTATTGAACTCCATTGGTCCAGTGTTATTGGTTGGCTAAATCAAGGCGGTGTTAAGTTAGGAATAACAAGAACAATTCCTGATGAGGAAATGATGAAAAAGGTTGCGATGCAAATGAAAAACTTAAATATTAGCTCGTGTATAATTGCTGGAGGAACAGAAGTATAATAACTCAAGACTCGAACTAATTAAATTCTACCTATTTTATTTTGTTTGCAGGCTTTAAAGACTGGTATAATGATGTATGATTATCGGAAAAAGTATAAAGAGTTTTGTATACCTTTAGTAGTAGTACCAGTTACGTATAGCAACAATGTACCCGGAACTGATTTTTCACTGGGGGCAGATACAGCCTTAAACCAAATCGTTAAGGTAATTTCCAGTATTTCCACCATACATATTCGTTTTTAAATAAAAGCTAGAGTTGGTTTTGCACGGACTACGGTGGTGCAGTATGAGTGGTTAGACGGTTAATACAATGGTATTGTTGTGCTAACGCTACGATTGCATAAGCTGAAAAGATTCAATATTCATATACCTATAAATAAATTATTATCTACTGTTTCATACTGAATAGGTATTTTAATTTATTAATATAATTTAGAACGAAAAAGTTACAAAAAAAGAAATAAACTCTCTATTAGATTATTCAGATTAATATTTCATATACCTAACCAAGAATATTAAGTTACATAATATAATATATATTATATAAGAGTATATTATTGTTATTAATGTCATTTTTTTTGATAAAAGTTTAATTAAAAAAAAAAACTAATACACGAGTACCTACTGATAATGTTTAAATTACAGTTGTGTGACATAATTAGACAATCGGCTGAAGGTCATACGCCACGAGTTTTTGTGGTTGAAGTATTAGGTGGATTATGTGGGTATTTAACGTCCATGACGGGTAAGGTAACTATTGAGTTGTTACTTTAATTTATTTCATAATAAACAATTTAAATATAGCATTGGCGTGTGGTGCAGACGCTTCGTATATTTTAGAAGAAAAGCACAGCATCATAGATTTAATGGATTGCTTATATAGAATGGTTGAAAAATTTGACACCAAAAAAATTACCAGAGGACTCGTGTTAAGGTAAAAATACATTTGATTTACCCATATTGTATAGGTATAGGTACTAATATATTATATAGGCATATTAATATCATTCTTTTGAAATTATATCCTCGTTTAAGCAGCTGTACTACTATACTAGTGTACTACTACCTTTATAGGTAATGGGTACATACATTTTATCTACATAGTACCTACGTAATATATTATACATTTATAATTTATATACACTATGAATATAATGAATTTATAACCTTATGTATTGTCCATTTAGATAGCTTATATCCATGAATAATATCTAATAATATCACTGGTTTAGTAGGTAAATTACTATAATACAACTTTGTTTTTTTATTACATAATCAAAATATTATACTGTGTAAAATATTGAAGCACATAATTATAATCATTTTCCAATTAGAATTGAATTCATGTTTTAATAAATAATAATAAAAGATCTTATGGAATTCTATAAATATTCTATCAGGAATTCAGGAACTAATATTTAATGAAACTAAAGGCTATTAATCATAATTATGAATGTCTGCTTCCCGGAGACTTCCCAAGATAACACATATTTTATGGATTTTAAATTCAGCATTATAATATTACCAATAGGTTTCTTATATGCAAGGAAAGATCTAGGTTTGACTAAAGATAAAATAGACAAAGGGTATCATTTCACAGAGTCCACATCGCATACATAGATAATTCAATATATTTATGTACTATAGGTAAACGTTTAATTGTTTTAAGGTTTTTAGGTATAATGCAGATTATGTATAATAATTATGTATTATTTTGCTTAATAATATACTTGATTTTTATAGATCTGAAAGAGCCAATGAAAATTATACGACAAATTTTATAAATAAGCTACTGACTGAAGAAGGAAAAAAATCGTTCGTCACTAGAAGTTCTATTTTAGGTAATTTTATCCTGCAGTACCTACTAATATTGTTTATTTACATTTAATTGAGCTTAGAGCTGTTTATCGATTGTATTTTTATACACATCTATTTTTATACTATAAACAACATAATATTTTATTATGACGCAATTAATTTTGGCAGTCATATATTCATAATGTTCAAAAATACTCATTAAAATAATTAAAACTTGTTCTTGAATAGATACTTAGGTGTGAAATATTGATAGTAATTTTAAGTATTAATAGTATTCTTACTAAATTTTAATTAGACACTTAATTATAGGAAGCATTGCAACTGGTGGCGTACCCAGTCCATTTGATAGGTCATTTGCTCTAAAAGAAGGGCAACTGGCAGTTGAGTGGATAAATAACATACAAGCTCAACATCCAGAACAGATGACATTGCCAAGTTCAGCTGTATTATTGGGTTTAACAAGAAGTGATTTCAAATTTACACCACTAGAAGATTTTAAATTTATTAACAATGAGTAATATTACCAATTATTAATTTAGAAAAACAAATTTAATCTTTGTCACACAAATTTACAGTAAAAGACCCAACAATCAATCCTGGTGGCTTAATTTCAGACCACTAATAAAAATGTTAGAAGAGCCAAATTACTGGAAACAATTTATGTAATCAGATCATAACTGGTAATAGTTGTTTTTATAAATCAGTGAATAAGGATTTAAAATTTAATATAATTAACTGCTTTCACAATTTGTCTGCTGTATGTCATATGTTGGTAGGAATTATGTCTTCTATCATTAGAAAATAAACTTTTACATCTTCTTTATTCTAGTGATAAATAAAATTATCAAAAATATTTAGGTAACATTAAATGTAGTATATAGAGTTTCGATGGTTAATAAAAAATTATAATATATAAATAGCATAAATATTTTGTTTTTAACTTATACAATTTAATTAGTATTGTTCATATTATGAAAAATTCATCTAAGAAAAAATATGTTTGACACACAATTTTTATTTATTATTTTTTTTTTTTTTATAATTTCAGATATAATCAATAAAATATATTTTATAACACAATTTTGGTAAATATTTACCTACAATAATAAATAAATAATAGTAAACAAAAAACATGACTTATAAGAAAGTTTAAATTAATTGAAGAAAAAATCATTCAATGAGAATTATAATATAATATTTAATTCGTTCAATCATTTCCAATTTTAAAGGACATCACAAGCATTAAAAACAAGTTTGTTTAGATTTGAAATATGTCATTATCTAAGAACTATGGTGTGGTTCTCACACTTATATACAGTGTACAGTATACTAAATATTCAATGAGATACAGGAGTTTGAAAATATGTGTATGACGTCTTAGAGCTGAAGTCGGAACAGCGGAGTATATTTTATGTGCAAAAGTGTTTAGATTAACACAACAATTTCAATCGTTGAATATAATATTTAAAAAATTTTTTATGTAACCTTAAGTGTTTTTTGTGTTTATGACACTGGTGTGATTATAATTTTGATATACTTTCTAGTTTTTTCATAGTAGACAGAACTAACATTGAAAATTTCATAAAATTTGGTTTGTTTGTTAATACAATGCGGGTCATAAACTCATTATTTTTACTAAATTAAAGTATGTAACAACCAGATAAATTCAATTTTAAATTATACCATCGTCTTAAGCACATAAATATACTTAGGGTTATGAAAAAAAAAATATAAAAATATAAATTATAAAAATACTATTCTGGATTTTTACCAAAACGTTTTTTATTGTGTTGATTGCAATAATATACCAATAACTTAAAATTGAAAAAAAATAATTAATGTTGTGATGTCCTTTAATTTTTTATTATAAAAAAGCAACACAATTAAAAAGGTTTCTAAAATTGCATTTGATCATATTTAAATAAATAGTTTTTGAATATAATATTGATACTGTTCATAAAAAATTATTATGACTGATTAGCGTAAAGTGAAAAGTTTTGAAGAATTTGTTGAAGATCGGTATTGGAATGCTTTAATGATTGCCGTGTATCCTTGACTACTTTGCTAACCATTAGTTTGATAAGTGATGAGCTTGACAAATCATGATTGGACTTGTTTGATTCAAAACTTCCCAAACAATCAAGTAATAGTTTCAGTGTCAGAGTATCATAATTATTTCTTACAACTTCTAAAATCTTAAAAAAAAATTATTTTGTAAGTAAAATATGTAACACATAATGACATTTTAAATGCATTCTAAATAATAGCAGTACAGTTTATTAGTATGACTTTATTTTCATTGAAAGTATAACAAAATTAAAGTCAATATTATAAATATATTTTTATAATTTCATGTTTCTTTATATAAGTAAACAATGAAAGCAAGTCTTTATAAATTGCATTCATTGAATAACAGTTTAATAAGTAGCAGTTTATATGATATTGGAGAATTAATTTGATTTGTATTTATCAAGTTATAATAAATTAAAACTTTTCGATTCAACTTAAATTGTATATCTAATTAAAGGTATTCTTAGATGTATATTATATTTATATTGTTTCCTTATTATTATAAAATAATTACAGAGGTATAAGTTATTTAATATAGCTTACATAAAAGTTTAAAATAAATTAAATATCAAAAAAAATAATTACTTCTTCACCAACAGGAGTAGTCACTGAATTCTTTTCTAACCAATTATCAATTTTTGGTATATAATGATTGATTATAGCTCTGAAAATTCAACAGTATTATTTCAGGAACTATAGTTTTAAAAACAGTTCAAATATATATTACCTGATATTGATTAAACAATTGGATAATTTTGTGGCAGATAACTTGTGTTCACTAACAGCTGAAGAATTTCTTGATGCTAAAATGTATGAAAACATATTAAAATTATTCAAATATAGGTATTAAATTGATATAATAAGTCAATAATTTTATAGTTATAGAATTTTATAAGTCAAAACTAAATTGAAAAAAAAATGTATGATTTAATTTAGTACACTTCTGTTACATATAAACTTTACTTTTCATACATCTATTTAATAAACACAATTATTTTACAACCAAGAGTTATATTATATTTTGTTTTTAAATGAAACTATTAGAACATATTTTAGATTATGAAAGATTGTTTATATTAAATAAATGTTTTGAATTAACTCACAAATTAATAATATTATAATGATTTATTATTATTTATTAATGTCTATTAAAAAATTATTTCAATTTTAAATAATGTTATAATTTATTATAATAGAAAAAAAAAATGTGTATTATATTATAATTCAATAAACACTTACATAAGACATATATATTGTCAAAAACTGTATGCATTCTAATAATCTCATAGTATAACTCATCATAACTACTAGGTGATGGAAGTAGCATATCACCATAGGTAATGAACAAGTTAAATATGTTTACAATCTGTTAATAAATATAATGTATTAAATTAAGTGATTTTACAATATATATATATATATATTTTAAAGTTTTGTATATATTTAGTAAAATATGCTTACTTGTATTCCTAAATCATAAATATTTATATCTTGGGAAAGTTGATGTTCATATGTCATTAAAAACTTTAACACCGTGATTAAAGAACTCCATAAATCTTTCCAATTGTAACACAAACGTACACTATTTCGTTTTTGGTAACATATTATGCGGTGAATTATGCTTATACATTTCATGTATTGATCAAGTGGCAATTTTTTCATCATGTGTCCTAACATAAACTCGATCATCAAATCTATAACATATACAGTACACAATTTTTATGAAAAAATTATAATGATTTAAGTTATTATTTAATAAACAAAAATAATAATTTAAATTACAAATATCGTCAAATAATTTTGTTAATACTAAATACAGTATAATACTACCTAATAGAGCAGCAGCCAAAGGTTTTGGTGACTTGTCCGGAACAAACATATATCGTCTGGTAGGTGATCTATATAGATCAACTTTAAATTGTAAATTTACATCATGCATAAGTGAATTAGCAAATTGATCATCAGTAATACTAGACAATATTACAAAGCAAAGCATTGAATTATTTGCATTTGCTTCAGTTTTTGTGTCCTGCATTACAATTGAACTATCAAAAAGATAAAAAAATTGATTAGAATTTAAAAACAAATGGTCTACCAACAATTTAATTTACCAATATTGAAAAAATGTGACTAGAAGATTGGAGAATTGATTATCTGATGGTGATTTGAGATCAGGGTTATTTGTTACTGATT
Organism: Aphis craccivora; assembly: GCA_009835225.1. Classification (NCBI taxonomy): domain Eukaryota; kingdom Metazoa; phylum Arthropoda; class Insecta; order Hemiptera; family Aphididae; genus Aphis; species Aphis craccivora. The sequence goes on from VUJU01004347.1 coordinate 9,874, forward strand.
GTGTCTGTTGCATAACACTGGGGTGTAACTCATAGTTATTGGATGAATGACAATGTGTTAATGTAGTCATGAAATTTCTGTTATAATGCACAGCTTCATACAATGCAATTAATATTCCACTCATTGACCTTAAATTTAATTGATAAACAAAGATGTAGGTAAGTAACACGAAAGAGAGTAAAATTGCTACAAATAAATCTCAGGATTGAATATAAAAGAGAGAGAGAGAGAGGGTTAGGTTAGGTTATCAATAGTCAATTTTTTACAATTTATTAAACATTTTTCTCTTACAAAATTCTATCATTCCCTGAAACTGGTTAAGGAATTACTCAGAGAATACTTATTTTTATTTCTTGATTTATTAAGTAATTTTATTTAGGTTAATTAATTGCTGGCATGTGTTTTATTTTATTTGAACTCATGTGAATATATTATTGGGAAAGTATCTAAACTGTTGATTTCTTAATAAATTAATAATCAGTGTTACAAATACCAGTAGGGTTTTGCTAAGTCAATAATAATTAATAATATCCTTTTTACTTTGCATAGAAAAATGGGCAAAAATGTAACTAATAAGAAAAAATATGATAAATGATACCTGATTTCTTGAGGCAACTCAATATTATGTTCTTCAATAGTATCTGGTACAAATAACATATTGCTAACAACTGATGTAAATGTATTAAACCATGTATTGTTTGAGTACTGTGCTATTTCTTCTGATCTATACTGTTGACAAATTTCTTCTAATGACCATCTTATGATCTTAAAAAAAAAAACAATTTTATAATACCTAATTTAACCAATATTTAGTACATACTAAATAAAATATACACACACTATTTTATTATATATTCCTAATAATAATAGGCACTGAATGGCAAACTCTAATGTTCAGTATAACAACTCTCATATATATTATTTAGATGGAAGGGGAGGATGATGATAGCTTGCTCGTAGTCCTCCCTGCATACGTTAGTTCGCTAAAATCCATGAGATCAAGCAAATAGCTAACATATCAATACCATCATTAGACGCTGATACCCAGCATTTCAAATTAACTTCAGCAAACGGAAGTAATAGTAACTGAAAACAGTCCTTTTAAGGACCACTTGAAATTTATTGTTGGTGAAGATCTTAGGATCAGTCATTTCAACATTAAAGGAATTTCTAAAGTGAAGTTCTAACAAATAACATGAATAAGGAAAGAATAGATGTAATTGCCTTACAAGAAACACACATGAAAGATGACAATGATTCTACTATACTAATCAAAAACAATGAGCCCCAATAAAGGAGTTATGGGTATATAACTGCCTAGACATGAATTGTCTGTACTAAATCGTCTTCGAACAGGCCATGGCCGTTGGCTGATATGATGTTTAAATGGCGACTTCAAGTCAGCACAGCATGTGATAGCGGCAATGATAGACAAACCATAAATCACATTATAAAGGAATATCAACGAAGGAAATCCAACCAGGGTATGAAGGAATCCACACAATAACACTGGAAGCAGTAAAGTGGAAAAGGGAATGGACGTACACCTGTAAACTGTTTACACTTCATTATATTATATTATTTATGTTTTTATTATTTTTTTTTTCAATTTAAATAATTTTCTGTTTTCTGTTTTATATTTTATTTTATTGTTTAATTTTTTCATCATTAAAAATAATTATAGGTATTTGCTGGAACATTGATTTGTTAAGCCATAAGAATAAATAAATAAAATATAGATGGAAGATGATAAAATATTGATTTTACGAGTCTACTAATATTACAGTAATTAGTATTAAGTATTCATAAAAGTGCATTTTGCATGAAAAGGGTTTTAAACATAGTCTACAAAAGTAAAATATACAGCAGCCTGTCAATAATCTCACCAACTATCATGACAAGATAAAGACATTACAACTTAGTAAAATTACTCTAGAGATAAATGGGAAGGGACATCAAGTTGGTTGGTCAGTATAGTTGATGTCAAAGGATATCATTTCTGTTTTGTATCGTACAAAAGATTCATGTCCAGTTTGTTATGTCATACATAACAATTTGTCAAACTAACACCATACCAAAACACAATTATTAAAAATTTTACATCAATATTATTATTAATACCTACATCTACATAATGTGTCATTCTGCTTCTGTATTAAATTAATGTTATCACTTATGCAATATTATAAAGTAAAGTTGCTTTCAATATATTTATTAAAAACATTAATAAAGTAAGAAAGCGGCATTATTAAATATTGAACTGTATTTGCATTGTACCTTGTTACTTTTATAATTCATGAGTTATAATATTACACGCTATACTTAGGCCAGCATGTCCCAGTGTCCCGGCTGGTCATTCATTTTGTTCGAGCCGAGCAAAAATAACTTTAATAGTGTATTATTTAATAACAAAAAAAAGGAATAATATCGTATAATGTATATAGGTAATATCATAACTAGCTAATAACTAATAAATGTAAATAAAATAAATGTAGTTAATGTAAAAAAAAATGTATTGGTTTATTAATTTTAAATAAAATAATGGATATTTATTATTTCCATAAAATTATACTAGAAAATGTGGGTAAGTGGGTACCGCTCTAATGTACATTAGGTGCCATGTGAACCACTATTATATATTATAGGAGTGTTAAATTTGAATCCAATGATAGGTATCATTGTATAAGAAAAAAGATTCTGAACGAAGATGATTTGTCAGTCTAGGATATAATTTCCAGTGATTGGTGAAAAAGATGGTTTATGTTTTAATGACCTGAATACACCAAAATTTAAGTTCTTTTATAATTATTGTAAGCTAAACTTATGGAAAATCTTGTATTAAATTTTCAACTTTTAGCTACTTACACCAACATTTTTATGAATCATACCTATAAAATAATTTAAAAATATTCGTGATTTTGATAAATTTTTGTCAATATTTGAACTTCAAATGCTAATAAAAAAAAAAATTGTGTCTATGTATTCTTATAATTTTATAATCACTATAAAAATAAAAATAACTTATGAGAAACTATGTATTAAATTGTTATTGTTACGCTATTTCGTTAAAATTTAAAATTCAAACGCACTTAAAATTTTTCCTATAATGATGCTTCGAGTTTTTCTATAGCTACTCGAAGGAAAACTTATGAAAAACATAGTGTTGAATTTTTTAACCTTAGATATAAATACAAAAAATTTTATGATTTTTCAACTTCAAAATTACTCACAAATCTTTTCGATTTTGACATACTTCGTAAAAATTTGAACTATTGACGCTTATAAAAAAAATTGTGACACATGATTTTTGATTTTTTTTTAACTACAATAAGAACAACTCATAAGGAACCTTGTATTAAATTTTGAAGTTTTTTTTGGTCATCCAACATTTTTTTATCGACACCTCAAAAAAACATTCTTAGAAAAATTGAAAATTTTAGTGGTTTAATTAATAGCGCAAAAAAAGTAAAATATGTATTTTGAAAATTTGACTGTATATAGATAAAACTAATATAAACATTTGGTGAAAATTTCAAGTATTTACAATGATTAGTTTTTGAATTACGACCATATAAAAAAACTGATTTGGTCGAAGACTGGTTTTGCGTAAAAATTCCCGTTTTTCTGTTTCTCGATTTTTTTTAAAAATGTTTACTTTTTACTTCTATAATGCACCAAGGATATTCATTTTTCCATCGGAAACCACCCCCAAACTTTGAAATTAAAGCATTATTTTGACTAGTTATGCTGTACACACACACACACACACACACACAAAGAAAAGGTTATTTAATAATATGATGTCCCTGTTTGGTGATTTTAAAATCTGGCAACCCTAACTACACTGCACTTAGACTACAGCCAGACTGTTACTGATGTAGTCAGTTTTAATGAGTAATATAATTACTATAATTTATTATTCTTACCTGGCTATAACCATTTAAAGTGTCTTCTTTGTCTAACAATGATAACTTGACTACATATGGATTTGTCTTCTTAGCAGTTTCAACATTCATAAGTAATGTCAAGAGCAAAATAGAATCATAGCCATGATATGTTTGGTATATATTATTTGAAAGAACCTACAAAAAAAATTATATTGGTAAGTCATTTAATTACTAATATTAATTTGTACTTCTGTTAAAGGTTCAAAAACACTGTTAGACATCAAATGGCGAAGAGCCGGGTTTTCATTGAGGTTGTCAGTTCCAGTAACAATTGTCAGTAAAAATTGTAGACATAGGTCTTTAACAACAACACATTCAGGTTCTTAAAATAAAAAAAATACATGCATAATTATTATTTTTTATATGTAACATTAAAATATATATTAATTATAAAAATAATATATTTATTTTGATTTCCACATGGAAACTAATAATTCTTACAATATAAAAACTATTAAATAGAGCAATGAGTAATTCAATAAAGGAAATAACTTCACAATTTAAGAAATATTATAAAATTAAAATATAGTTAATTTAATAGTAATTTACTAAGAGACCTCATTTTAGTAACACTTGATTGATATTTAATTAAGCAATATATCTTATATTATATATTTTTTATATTATTTTATTATATTCTTAGATTTTGTTTGAATTAAATTTGTTTTAGAATATTTGTAAATCAATGTTTTTTAATGCATTTTGCATCATATTCAATTACAATATATATAATATATATACATTATATACACATACTCGTATATATATATTATAAAAAAGAATCCTTATCACATACTAAGATAATGCAAATTACTATTTGTTAAAAGAAAATAAGTTTACTGTATTACTGCCTTTCAGGCATTTTTAATAGTTTTATGAGTTTCAATTAATGAAGTAAATAATAGGTTTTATTAATTTGATGAAACTATAGTTACAGCGTTTAAAAAATAAATATGTACAATAAAAAATAAATTATGATGAATATTGTTTTGAATTAAGTAAAAAAAAAAAAAATGATCATTTCATTACCACGTAACATTACATTGCATTTCCCCAATAAATTCTCAAAAACCATATCAGTGTCTTTTGGTATCACCAAAATAGAAATGAATTCAAATGTAGGGTTGATTCTAAATTTTTTGTATAGACTGCTTACTAAACATGTCAACGTCTAAAAAAATTAAATTAATTATAAATTAATTAATACACTTATAAATACAATAAAAATTATAGGTACACAAATTAATAAAATATTTTTTAAATATAATAACTATTAAGGATTACAAAATAACATTTTTGGAGAGTCACAGTGGCGTAACTAGGATTAATTTTTGGGTTTGTGGGAAGTTATATGAATACTTTAAAATTATCACAAATTTTAAGTAGTAAAATAAAAAAAAAAACATTTATAGGTACCCCATAATTTATAATAACTCATACATTATATTTATTATTTTTATTTTATAGTAATAGTTTTAGTTTTTATAATCAGTTCACGCAGTATGTAAAAAAGTAAAAGGTCTAAGGATGATTTATCACCCACATCACCGCAGGACCACATTAGAAATCTACAAAGTTTTCTGTGGTCAATTTAAAGTATAAAATGTTTTTCTAGTGTGTGTAAAGGCAAGATAAAAAAAATAATTTTTAGTCTTTGGGCCTGATAAAATGTCTTTCAGGGAAAACAATTGGTTACCCCTTACATGATTTTTATTCTTTAAAATCATTAGAATTTAAGTTTCATTAATACAATAACTAAAATGTAGCCTAGTTTTAATTGATAATATATCCCCATCATCTTATGTATATTAATCTATTATTATATTATTAGATTTATTTAAATATTAGTTAGTTTTTACTCATAATGCTATTATATAATATGTTTATTTGTTTACCCATCTATCCAATTACCAATTATATGCATGTTTTCTAGGCTATCATCAGCATGCCATAGCATTATTTGATATCTTAAAACTGTTACCTATGGTCATACTGCTATTCAGCAGGTAACCTTAAAGTGCAATATTATAAAACATACACAGTTGTGTTATGCCCGTTTAGTCAGTATTCAGTTACTTTGGTGTTCCACATAAATGTGTTCTTGTACGTCTTACTTTAAATGATATAGTTATAAACTAAATTATAATAAAGTGTTATTATTCTTTACAATTTAATTGTGATTTCTATTAAAATAATTAGAAACATAACATGGTGTTAGGTGTAAACCAATAAATATCAGGCAGTGTCATAAAAAATAAATAAATTAAAACACGTGGAAATATTGCCTGATAATCAAAAAACTGAGGTCATAGGTGTAACAGCTTTCAAGCCACCTCCTGAAATAAATTTTTGCGGTAACCTGTCTGTGGTGTGGAAAAGATGGAAACAAAGGTACGACTTATATGTACTGGCATGAACACCTTACCCAATTAGCAACAAATAGCCATCCTATTAAACTTAATCGGTGATCAAGGTATTGAATTGTATAATACACTCAATTTATCGGCAACTGTCAAAGTGGTGGAAATAATAAAACAATTTGAAAAATGTTGTAACCCTCGTAAGAATATTGTCTATGAGAGATTTAAATTTTTCAACGCTAAGCAGAAGCCGGATCAAAGTATAGGAGAATACATTATTGAACTACAGACGTTATCAACATCATGCGAATTTATAGAAAAAAAATAACCTGAGTCGTGATAGATTGATAGTGGGCCTATTAGATATTGGTCAATAAGAACATCTATTGAAAGAATCCAATCTTACACTGGAGAAAGCTGCTTAATTTTGTAGAATTGAAGAGGCGAGTCGACAACAGGCCAACGCAATACAAGGGCAAAGCAGTCAGACCAGAACCAATGCAGACGAGAGAGTGGATGCAGTAAAAGCAAAAGAAGGTACAAATGCTAACTTTAAGTTAAAAAAAATTGTTAAAGTAAAAGTAAATCATTTAAAAGTTCTAATAATACTAATAAATATTATAAATATGGCTATTCACATGTCTCTAGGAGTTGTCCGGCTTATAATAAAATTTGTGTTAAGTGTACGGGAAAAAATCATTTTGCTTCAGTTTGTAAAAAAGAAAAAAAGCATGTTCATATAATTGATAGTGAATGTGATACTAATAATTTGTTTATTCACTCTTTAGTTATTAATAATAGTAATAAGTCTTGGTTTAAAAATGTAATTGTTAGTTTTAAAGATACTTAAGTAAATGTTAATTTTAAGTTGGACTCTGGTGCAGAAGCAAACATTTTACCTCTCTATACAGCTAATTTATTAAAATTGAAAAATTTAGATAAGACAAAAACTGTCCTAGTGAGTTTTGGAGATCAAAGAATAAAACCAGAAGTCGTTTTGGACTGTACTATAAACAATAAAAGTGAGACATAAAATAAAATTTATAATTGTAAATATTAGTAATGCTATTCCTATATTAGGATTAGATGCATGTAGACTATTAAAATTGATTAGTAGAATAGATACAGTAACACTAGAAAATGTGGAAGGTAAAGTAGTTAGTAATAAGGATCAGATTACAGAGTCCTATAGTGATATCTTTGAGAGACTAGGTGCATTTACAGGAAAAAAATATTATACTACTTTAGACCAAAATATAACTCCAGTTATAAGTCCAAATAGGAGAGTACCGTTTAGTATTATTCTTGAGTTAACAGATACTATTAAGTCACTAGAAAAAAAAAAGGAGTGTTATTAAGAAAATAAATGAACCAACTGAGTGGGTAAGTGATGTGATAGGTGAAGAAATAAATGTTAATAATTATAAAAGACAACATAAGCCTAATATAAAGAGAGATTTTCTATATTATTGATTAATTAGTTTGTGAAATACTGTAATGTTTAGTTATTCATATTTTATGTTTGTTATTTCAAAATAAATAATACTTAATTACTTAAGCTAGAACTTTTCTTTATATTATATATTATTTGTTATTTTGTTATTATTAGTATAATATTTACTGTAAAGGCACTGATAATTTAAGTTTGTATTATTTATATAATTTGTTGTGAACTAGAAACTTTTGGTTAATGATTAATGCTATTTTGTTAATTTGTATTAATTCAAAAAATTGTAAAGTGTAAGAGTGTTATGTATGGTCATACTGCTATTCAGCAGGTAACCTTAAAATACAATATAATAAAACATACACAGTTGTGTCACGCCTGTTTAGTGGGTTACTCTGGTGTCCCACATAAATGTGTCCTTGTACGTTATACTTTAAATTATAATAAAGTGTTGTTATTCTTTACAATTTAATTGTGTTTTCTATTATAATAATTAGAAACATAACAAAAACTGATTGTATAATAATGTACATTAGTTATTAAACAATAAAATATTTAAAATATTAAATTGGCAGTTTAACTAGATATGAAATTGATAAATATTTGTTGACACAAATCACAAGAAAATAAATGGAATTTAATAGATATTTCTTATTTCTGCAGACAATAATTATTCAACATAATTTGTTTAAACCAAAAGTACAATTCAAAAATTATTACATAAAATATAAATTTTAATTATATTTTTTAATTTGAATTGATTGAACTTATTCTAGTATTAGGTTTGCTCTAATATATATGTATATAAAAAAAATGTATAAAAGCAATACTAGTAATATATAACTGTTATATTAATAGTATTAAACCTTATATTATAATATTAAATAGACGTTGATATTACTTTTAATGAGAATATTATACGCAGTTGGTGTTGACATTCAAATGCTGAGATACATTTGATAAATAATAGTCTAATATTATCTTGAAGTGTAATCAATTGTTCAATACTTAGTTTTTCCATTTCTGTCTCAATATATGATATCTAAAGTATTTATAAGGTAAATTAGTTAACAATAGAAACTGAATAAAATTAATTCATACTTTAGGTTTGAGTAAGAAAAATTCATCCCAAAAATTATCATTATCTTTTGAGACATCTTCACCCTACAGAAAAAAAAATATATAAATATAGGTACATTATGTACAAGTTAATATACATTGTTTGTTATAATATAATAATTGGGGCCCGGATTTACATGCTCTAAAGATCTCAAAAATATGCGGTTATGCTTTTATTATGTAGGAATATACCCTATAAAATAAAAAAATATGCAAAAAAAAATTGATAAAAATAGTTTTTTTTACTATAATTATTTTTTATGTTTACATAATGTGTCTCATGATATCTATATTCAAAATATCAAATTTTTATTTTGCATATAATTGCATATTTTACTATTTTTTTTATTTATAAGTGCATAATTTATGTTTTTTTTTTTATAAGTGCATATTTGACGGTTTTTGATGAAAAATAAGGTAATTTTATGGTATAACGAGCAAGGCCACAATTGGAAAAAATTTTTAAACATTATTAATTTGATTATTATCGTTATTGAAAACATAATTTGTCATTATAATACTCAATTC
>VUJU01004348.1:0-19269 GCA_009835225.1 Aphis craccivora
ATATATATATATATGTATCGCGCACCTATACTACATTTTTATTGCTATCGATCTATATTCCTATAAAGATTGGTGACGCTTTCTTAATTCCTGATTTCGATTTGTAATAGTTTTAGAAAGTTTAGAAAATAATTGACAAAAAATTTGGTTTTGGTCATTTTTGATCGAATATTTGTAAAAAAAAATTGGAGCTGTCGCGGCGTTTAGACGCTGTTTGGAAAACAGTCTTGACGCGGCGTTCAAACGCCGCGTCTAGCGTCAACTAGCCGCCGCGACCAGACGCTGCAAGGAAAACGTACCTATAGAGTGCATTTTTCGTATAAATCAGATGAACCCATTAAGATTATATGTACTACATAACAGATGTACAAAATATGTTTAAATAATTTTTATTGGCGTAATGTACATATTATATTGAGTAAAATAATTAATGGAAATATAGCTGGTCCTACGGTTATTATGGTTATATGGATAGTATGTATCTATTTTCCAAGCATCTAATTATAGTATTAGGAACAGTGCTAAATATATGCATAAAATATTGTAAATATAGGTACCAATGGCGAATTTCTTCAAAAGAGCTAACAATTTTCTAGTAAACTCTTTGAAGATGTTAATAGTGATAATCACCCGGTTAACAGTAACTTGAAGTTCAGTTTAAAGTGGCTATTTATTTTATTATATTTTAAGTATTTATAACTTATATAAGTATCACATTAGCCATTATTAAAGATCAGACAGATATAACATTTGAATATTTTTTATTACGTTAAATTATAAAAAGGTACCTAAATAAAGAGTTTAAAAAGTGACTTTTGTAATAAAATTATATTTGTAACTGAGATACAACAATAGAGAAGAATGTGTGAGTGGAAGAATGGAGGTGTATAGTATTTTTATAGTATGCTTATTACCTATAAAGTACCATTTAACTGCTACTGACAAATAAAACGTTAACGTAAAATTTTCTTTCGTGTGTTTGTAAAAGGCCAATCAAAAAGCGTAACAAAAGTTTAAAGTTTTTAACAGATTGTACTTGAATGAAACTGTTTTCTGTTGATCTCCAATATTTTATTTTTTAATCACATCAAATATTGTGCTAATAAGTAATCAAACTAAATCAACTATGAAGATCACTTATCAAAATATATCGTTAAACACATCAACTAAATGGGCAAATAATAATTAAAATGTTATACTAACCTGTCACATAACTATATATAAATCCAAGTAGGTAATGTTACAATACACAAATATAAAACGATAACCTGTTAATTATATTATATTACATTCTTATAATCCTACATTTTTACAACATATATTACGTATTTAGTTCATAAACGGTTAATTTAGCATTATTTTATTTTACCTATATATAAACAACAACAAAATAGTAACAAAAATATATTATAACTGAATATTACTATTGTTATTTAAAAAATCTCTTTTCAATAAAATCAACATGTTTTTCACAACTAAAAAACATTCAATTTTTTTTTTTTGGAACAGAAGTGTCCATAGTGCATATATTTTTATCAACCTCGTTAAACCAATTTAAGATTTGATAATAATTTAAAAACATATATAAAGATAATAACAATAAAATCTTATGAGATGTAGTTACTAATATGTTATTTTATCAGTAGCAATTTTCAACATAAGAGATTGAGAATATTTAAAATTGGTCGTTATTTCTTTCGGTAGGTGGTACTGAAGGCGTTACTTGCAGCCGGCATAATATTAAAATACTAAATTATGTGTTCAACTACATTTCGCATTGTAATCGTATACGACATTTAATAAAATGCCTCTGTTTGAATTCGAAAATACACCAATTCACTTCCTAAAGGTGTGCGGTAAATTTAAATTCTTATGAGTTGGAATTTTCATTAAATTTAAAAAGTGAACAGAATAGAAAAAATACTTCATGTGAAGATGGAATAATGATATTGACTTAACAAAACTTTTTAAAGTATACCAATGAATAATTCATTTTTTTGGTTTTATGATAAAATTGATATTACATAGAATCGATAATAATTATAATCTATATATATAATATGTTTGCTCGTAAATAGCTAAAACTATAGATAACTTGATCGAATATTGACTTATACCATGTAAAATTACAACATTTAACATGAGAAAATAAAAAATAAAATTTATTGATTGTAATTAACTGAACGTGAAGTATAGAAACTGATAGTGTGATCCATTCGTGAAATAGGTACAACATTTTTAATAGCTAATAATAAAATATATAAATAAAATTTACTTAAAGAAATAATTGATCGATGTCCATGGAGTATTATAATATTATATATTTTTATATCATATAAATATTACATACATATATTACGTATATTACCTATAATTATTAACCTAACGAATTATTGTTATTGTTATTATTATTTTATTATTATTATTACATACATTTTAAAATACCAATATATGCTTTATTAACTTGTTGAATCTAGTGAATCTAGTGTATTTGAGTTAGTTTTAGACTTTAGTCTTAATGCAATTTAATATGCACGAATGTACATTTACTGTATAGATAAAAACAAGTAGCTTGTAGTTTTTGGTACAAATTTCCTCACACATTCATGATATATCACTATATTTAATAGAACAATGACAATGAAGGAATTAACTAGAAAATTTAAAAAAAAAATTTGGATTACAAAAAACAATTTCAACAGAATCTGAGAGAACATTATTATAATTTTGCTGAACGAAGAACAAAAAACACATTTAAAATTAGTTTTAAACATTAATAAAAAAAAAAAAACATACAAAAAATACCTCGACTAAATAATATGCTATTATTATTACGATTAATGAAACTTTGGACAATGGTAATGACGTTTAAACAACGGTAATCGCAATGGAAATCGATAACTACACAAAATTCCGAAAAACCCGAAAGTTGGTTTCAACGAGAAAACAATACTTTTTCGTTTGTTTGATATTAAAAGCTTAGTTTATAATAAATTTGTTCCAACAGGTCAAACTGTTAATCAATCTTATGACAAAAAAGTTTTAATCAAGTTGAGAAATTAAATTTGAAGAAAATGTCCCGAAAACTTCTAGGTTTGAACTACATCACGACAATGTGCCGTTCGATTTATGAGATTTTTAACCGAAAAACGAATCATCGTTATTTCTCATCGTTTCTTATTCATTTAGCAATGCAACGTGTGATTTTTTTTAAAATTAAAACTGATCTCACAGGACAATGATTTTATTACGTAGAGCAATACAAACAAATGCGTAGCGCATTGTGTCATCAATTCACAAAACTTAAATTAAAGACTTTAAACAGGATACATTAAATAGTAGCAAAGTTTAAGTGGTTAAGACTTGTCCTTAAACGGTAAAATTTACAGCTGAGTGAATAAATACTGTACAATATTTAAAATGCATTACTTATTGTTTAATATTTTTTAATAAATTAAACATACGTATTTTATTAACAAACCTCGTACAATAATATATTCAATACATTATTTCAACATTTTAATCTTAAATTATTTTTATTATACGTAATATATGATGTTTTTAAATTTTGATGGCTATATAATTGCTCGTCTCTCCTAAGAATCGTTTCTTCGAAATTGTCAATGTTTCATCGTTAATGTTTTTGTATACACCACTGTCCCTGTGGTGAATCGAGTAAAGCAAGACGGATGGAGTGTGCCTAACACTAAGCCTCTGTAGTATGATATTCATTAAATACATTATACATCCATATCATATTATATACTTAATAATATTATACTAAATACAAGCCCAGGTATACTTTGGTTTAAGTACGAAGCATTTTTTATGCTAGAAAGACATAGCCCGATTCTTGGAATTGGGTGTAGGTATATGTAACTATTAAATGTAATAAAGTATGTACATTACGTATTGTGGTGTAGCTAAATTGCCTAACTAGGTCGCCGTACAATCATCATTTTAATAACGAAATAATATAATATTATGCATTATATAAAAACTTAAAACATGGGTGCAATAGGTGCACCTTAAGAGATACTTGAAAAATGGATGATCAATGATGGTACAAAATACAAATACAAAAATAATAATGTTCGAGAATAGCTCGAGGTAATTTATTGGATGGTAGAAAATATAACTTTTATTATGATAACACTTTTTGAACGTTCAGTACTAAATTTTTTGAAACATAATAAATTCTAAAATAACTATTCAAACGTCGGTACAATTAGTACAACAACAATATATGTTTTATTGTTAATAAGTTCAGCTGGTGATTGTAGCCTAAGCATATGACGTGAGATATTTTGTAAAAATGGGTATTAGAAAGAAAGTTGATAAATAGCAGTCCGTGATTTCTAAAAATCTTTTTTTTATTTGTTCTGTGTTCAACAAAATTTAAAGAACAGTTACACCTATGGGCTATCTGATATTAATTATTATAATATATTTGTAGAATCTAAATTAAACATTTAATAATAACCATTTTCTAATCAACAAATATAATTTTTAGATCATTCAACATATTCATGTAGTCTAAATTAATTTACCTACTCTCCCAGTATATATACGAACCATTGGGATTTAATTTAATTTCGTGAATCAACATATCGGCAGTGATTTTTTTTTATTATTATTTAAATTAACAATGAAACTACATTTCAAAAAGCATTCAATTTACAGTACTGAATTCGATGTTATTTCCTATCCTATCTGTTAAAGTCTAATTATTTATCAACACAACTATATTATATGGAATACATATAAATATTCCAATATCCGTTTTGCAGGGATTACATAAAATCGAACGTTGTGTAGTAACCTATGGTCCATAATTAACTATTAAAAAAATTACTGTACTAGGTTATTATAACATGCATGATAAAAATAAGTGTTAACAATAATTACATTGTTATTTATATCTGCATTTATTTAATGTAAATATTAGCGAGTGTAAAACAATGAAGATACAATTTTCATATTGTATATTATATTCAATTATAGCTAAAAAAAAAATAAAATGAACAAGTTAATATCAGTATTTCAATAAAAATATAATTTTCTTCAGATAATTTATACAGAATTACATATTTTTACTGTCATTCGCGATCGTAACAGAATATATAACGATCATAAATAGTCATATATATTTAATATCTTATTTAAGTGCTGGTGAGACAAAATCGTCAAAATTATACTATTAAAATTCAAATAATGGTCATTAATCGATTTCAACAGACACTCTATACTCTAAGGATTGGGATCAGATAATGAATAAATTAAACAGAGTAAGTGAGCTATGGGAAGTGTCAACGAATATCTTCATTTAATTTCCTACAGAACATTTTATGGAGTTTGAATTATTGATATAAAGACTTGAATTTACCGAAGTTTTAATCAATTCCTACTTATTTCTAAATTTAATTTGGACAAACAAATATGGTAGTATACATATTTGTATAAACACTTAAACAATTGTATATCATTTAAAAAATATAATTTTAGAATCTATTCGTACCTTTTAGTTCTGATTAATTATATGATAATTCCAATGTATGACAAACATATACCTATATTACCTAGACATAAAACTATCTAATAACTTGATGGGAAACCCAACCTTACAAAATATTAATCATTACTGTATTCCCCACCGTGGATTTTGCATTAATTCAGATATAATTGCTGATATTGCAAAATTCTATAAACAATTAATTTTTATGACAACTAATACAAAAAAATAGAAGAATTTTCATTTTGATACAATGTAACTTGCTATAATCAACAATTGTTTAGTTATCACCATCGTGAATAATAGCTTAATAGATATTTTAACAGTACATTTTACTCAATTTCTTAAACTAAATAATGATACGGTCCAAACCTAATAATATTATATTATACTACTTATAGTTTTTTATATCATCTTTAGGCTGTATTCTGTATACTTATACCTACCAAATTAAATACAATTGTATTAAAACATGATTTTTTTTGTTTTATATGTATAACGTATTATTAATTTTTATTTGTTAGTCATCAAACTTAATACCTACTAGTAATATAGTAGTATATAATAAATAAATACATTTTTTTAAACATTAGAAATAGCGATATAATAATAATATTAATAAAACTTAATATATAAACATAACTATAAAATACCTATTACATGAAAGTTTATATTTAATTATAAAAACTTCAATGATCCTTCAATCTATATGACGTTATCGATTTATAGAAAAATATAACATAATATATGAATAGTATTTATAATACCTCATCAAATTGTATAAATGAAATAATTTATTAAAATTCAAAAATAAAATATCCATTGTGTTCCATTAGTTTTGTGTTTTATCATGTATTTTTATTTTGTAGTTAAAAAAAATATCGTAATTTCTAAAACATTTCTGAACAAAAAATTAAAAGCAAATATCTAATTGAATTTAATAACGAATAAAATGTAAAATACTATATTGTGTTGTATTATGTAATGTAATACTACTCATAATTATAAATAATGCAATTCTTAAACTTATTAAAATGACTTGGTACATCGAAAATATAAGTTGTGATTAATAACAAAATAGAGATTACACGCATAAATAGTTGATCCAAATAATGTAATCAAAACTATGATTGTTTGCTACAATGATAAATTTGCCTTAACAAGTCACATTTGTACATTTAATGTAGTTATACGGATAATATATAAATTATATATATATACTTGATTAAACCAATGTTCATCTGCATTTAATACTAGAAGTAAAAGTTATGACAAATCGTTTAAAAAAAACAACTGTAATATTAGATTATTCTATTGTTTGTATATCCTAAAATCTTGTTTAACAAATAATAATATTAAGGTTTCATTAGCATATTCATTAAAACAATTTTATTATAGAATATATTACTATAAGTATATTGTATACAGTTATAAGGTTGAAGTTGTTTTGCAGTACACAATTCTCATGGTATTTTTAATAAACTAATGTAATACAATTTAAAAAATATTAATTGGTTTTTATTTTAAAATTGATAAAATTATTGAATTACGACTATTTTACTTATTTGAGCGTTCAAAATTAATTGAATAAGCTTTGTTATGACGTGTAAGTACTATGTATTGCGTAACATAGTAGTTTAAATTTAACAACATTTAAGAAAACTAGATTTTTTTTTACTATACAATCAATATTAGTTTAAACACTATTTTTTCAATTCCAGATTTATATAATTGGCTATTATATGTATCTTTTATTATTATAATGTTCGATAACTTACTATAACATTCTTACTTTTAAAAGCACACATTACTTTTTTTCCTGGTAAGATTTTTAAAAAAAACTCGCAATCCCAAAATGATGTCTGATTTCTAATAATGATTTTAAAAACATAAAATAATAAAAGACTAACTATTTCGAATATTAAAATATATCTAACACTATTTACAATTTTACTTAATAATTTGTTTTTTTTTTTAATTATTGCACACAAACTAAAATATTGTAAAAATTAAATTTTTTAGTACTTAAATTTTACACTTCTAACTTTTTAATTTTAAGTTCAGTTCTATGTAATTATTAATATCAATCAAACAATAATATACCAAAAATAAGTCGAAAACAGCTTAAAAATTATTTTTTTGTACTATTAAAATCTATAATATACATCGTATTTTTAAAATATCAAATTAACTAGGTCATTTAATAAATTAACGTTACAGCATTTAAATTCTTTATATATGTAACTAACTTAGGTAGTATTGAACATTAATGACAGTGTTTTATTAAAAATTAAAAATTTGAATGAATTTGTTTTTTAAATTAATGTTCCAAACCCTGATATTATTATTATTATTATTATTATTGTATGTTCAAAGAAAAACGAATATTTTGAAATGGAATTCGTATATAATATTTTTCCCTACTCACTATTCTATAATACAAAGTTCATGTCTGTATGGCTCTAATGTATAACGTCGTTTTTGATAATGTGATCCATTACCGTATAGTTCCACGTCGATAGACGTGTGAAAAAATAATTTGCACACGAATAGAATAGACTCGATTTTTTTTTTTATGTTACATACAAACTGAATGTTTTACAAACGTAATAAAACTTCGGTTAGAAATTGACATTTACGAGGCGAAATATTTTGTTTGGTTTTCGTCTTGTCCTTATTGAGGTAATTCAGCGTTTTCGAGAATTCTGTACGTTTTAATCTTGTATAGATTACTAGTGAAGCATATTATTACGAATTCATGGTTTTAATTTTTTTTTTCTACCCTTAAAATGTACAGATCCATAAAAAAAATACACAGAATTGCGTAGTGTTCGTAAATCGTTATGACGCGCTTTTTCGATAATAACAATATATGCATATTGCATACACATACAAACATTGGTAGGTAGAAAAAAATAACCCTTGTCTCCTCTGGCAAATAACCATAAATTTTGATGTGGCATTTTATTAGATCATCAGTGTAAATTTTCAAAACTATATTCTGACATGTAAACTATTTTTTTTCTTTTTGTTCCTAGTTGTGTGTTTCAGACTTTACACTTTAATATTATCTATGCAGCGATTTTCCTTGATATATTTACATTTATGTAGAGAATCAAGTATTTAGCACGGTACTCACCCTACACCAAATACAAAATGAACGCAGTAAAGAACAAAACTATACAACACAGCGGTTAATAAACCATAAATATATACATACAACATACTAAAATATGTTATCTTAATTGTTTTTCAGTCTTTTTAGAAATACTATTAATTAATATTTATAAGTTTACAAAATAAAAAAAATGCTTTAATATACTTAGTATAGATATAAAGTAAAATTGTATTGATTGATTATTTTTGTAATTTAATTTGATTGAAATACTTATCTATACACTTTTAAATTAATTAGAAAAAATGCTTATAAATCACCAGTGATGGTTAAAAATTACAAACAATAATATTATAACAATTTTAAATACTCCTAAAACTGTTCAAAATAAATTGTTTTGCAGTAATCAATTTCATTGCATGCTATCCAATACAAACAAAAAATACATAATTAAAAATAATGTTTAAATAAAAAAAGTTAATTTTTTATAGAAACGCATTTATTGATTAATTTAACGTTAAAAACTTCATTATTCTAATTCTAATAATTTGGTTGATAAAATACTAAAGAGTGAGTTCAGTTCTCGAATCAAATGTTGACAAATAGTTATTACTAAATAGGTACATAGAATATAGTATGCTAAATATAAGTCATTATAATAATCAGGGCCAAATCTAGCATATTTTTTACCAAGGGCATAGTATAAAATTAGCGCCCTCTCATAATTCAGCCAATTATACTATTGTTATTTGGTAATTTGGTGCCCCTCAACCAAAACTTCAGGGTCTAGTGCCCCGCCCCCTCCCCCTAGATCCAACCCTGATAATGAGTATCGAAAGAATTAGATTTTTTATTGTTTATTTTATACTTTATTCGTTTTAAATAAAATTTTGTGCAAATAATTTAGTGTCATACTACTGTTTACTCTAATAATAAATTATAAAATTACACACTTTAAACACATGGAAAAACTTTACTAAAGCTTTCTGAAATGTGTTTCTACAAGTGAAACTTACAAAGTAGCTTTATCATTATATTGTATGGTAAATACTATCATTTACTTCTTATATATACGACGGGTATCTCATGAATATATAAATATGTACACAATAATTATTTAAACAACATTTATAATTTCGTTGAAAACTATATTGAAATTGACTAAAATAATTTTACTTTTTATTATTATACTCATTGTCAAATATAATATTTTGATTTTAGTATAATTAGTCAAATTGCCAATTGGTTTTAAAATAATTTAATATCTATAAAATCAATTTAAGAAAAAAAATATAATTGATATTATTTTATCCATAACGTGTTAATAATTTAATATATTAGTTAATAGTAGCTTCATTTTATAGTATTAAAATTAACTCATTAATAGTTTTAATAATCATATCATAAAGTATAACATTTTAAGGTTAGACAATTTTTTTTTTTTTTGGTGTTTACTTAATTAATTTACATAGTCAAAAACTGAAGTATAAAATTGAAATAAGACATTGATGAGATAAATTTTAACATTTTAAAAATAAAAATTATTGTATGGTTATGTGTTAATGTATTATTAAAATATATACCCCAATATACCCTACAGTTACAATATTTGTGTATACCTATACATAGGTAAACTAGAACTTAGAATAGTTCCCCAAACGCCACTCTACGTTTACGACAACCAATCTTCGCTGTACTGAGATGTTATACATACTACGTTTTTACTACATAGATGATCACATCACGAGAGAGGGTCGTCGACTTAGTATTATTATTATTATGGACACAAAATCTTAGGAAACGTGATACGGCCAGTCGGTTCGCCCGCTCGCGATCAAATATTACAATAACACGTCTTCGTCAAACGACCACTGCAGTTGTCATCGTGATTTGATGTACGTACGTTCTCTAGCTGCAGGCAATGGCGTGTTTACGGAGCATGACCAGGATGATAAATCACTCTTCCAGACCCTTTTTTATTTGTATGTATTAATATTTTTGTAACACTATCAACAGTTTTTAATAATTATTATCAATTTTTTTCTGCTTACCTACCAAGGTGAAAAAGTTTTTATAGAGGTATTTTACTTAAAATTCACTATTTTATTTATTTGGTAAATGACAAGTTTTTTATATTCAAGTTTAGGCACAGCGAGAAGGGAGATTTTGTTGTCACGATCCCCTCTCCCGCAATAATCACAAATCATAAATCCTCCACTATACTATACTGCAGGTATACGACAACACGATGTAGCGCTTTACGTTGTAATCACACATATAACCACAAGGTATGTTCTACTTTATATATATATATTATATATATGCGTACCTGTAACAAGACGTACACTTCCATTTAGTCGGACGGGTTTGAACGCGACGGCGGCGTGCTGAGCGATTCGCGTGACATCCAGTCATTAGCACGTCATCGTCAGCGCGCGTACACGTGACCCGGCGGGTGGTGGACGACGGTTTACCATGTGCGGACGGAAAGGTACGCGAGACGACGACGACGATGGGTGTTTGGCGCGCGACGGATACCTGTTGCGGGACCTAAGAAATGGCGTGACGCGGTGAGTACACGGTCGGACCGCGCGTGTGTGTGACGGGTGTGGAATCACCGGAAACGGCGTCGGCGGACGTACGTAAAAAAAAAAAAAACGACGGAAGAAGTAACCGGTGACGGCGGTGAGTGTATACGGCGGCGGCGAATGACGGCAGCGTGCACGCCTTGTACGCGGCCCGAAACTTTGTGCTTCACTGTCGTGCTTCTGCGGCGGCCGCGGCGTCGTTGTCGTCGTCGTCGTCGTCGTCGTCGTTGTCGGCGGCGGCGGCGGTGACGGCGTCGGCGTCGGTAGCGGACCGGTAGACGATCTGGCGGCGGCGTCGTTTCGTATAGTTGTGGGCTCAAGCGCGCACCCCTCATCTGGCGCACCGCCGCGATGGAATAAATTTGAATTCTAGGTATGGATAATAACCGTTTTTTTCCCCTAATATAGTTTATTTGGAGAGTGTAGGTAGTAATAGTATATTCTGTACCTACTGGCCGTGCTGAGGAAAATTAATGAAACACTTTTCGAGCCACATCACGATTCGTTTTGAAAAACTGGAAATAAACTATTTTTTATCGTTTGCACACGTCTATATAGGTATCTATGAAAATCCTTTTTTACGTTATAATTTATGTGTATAATGTTTTAATTTTTTTGTTATGAGAATTGTTATTGTTTCATTAGAAAACTTATCATTTTTTTTTATATACCAATATAACAATTTTAATAAGTTTTTTTGTTAAAAGCCTGTTTTTATACTTCCAAATACTAACATTTCAGGTATCTTATGGGCATAATATGAACGGTATATTTTTATGTAGTTTTACTGTCTTCAATTCTACCGAATTGTATTCCTACTATTGTCTTTCTTGAATTTATTGCAATGAACGGTGATTATTCTTAACGCTATCGAAAAACGAATGAGAGTGTGATGTGCACACCACCTGTTTCCTGTAGTGGTCTTTCGCTCTTCCAGTCGCTGTAGAGATAATATTATAACGTTCCTATAGCACATGACCTCATGACAGAATTCGTATTTATTGCTTTTCCGTTAGAGTTTTTTTTTACGTATATAACTGCCGCCTCGGAGGAGATTTTTTTGGTTTCAAACATCCTATCACCACCACCAAATATAACTTTGATATTAAACGTCTTGCCGTTTATTTATCTGTTTTTTTTCCAATGTATTATAGTCAGACAGCCAAGGTTAATCCAACTTAACCAATTGTTATTGCTATTGGTGTGGATGTAAAACGAAATACGTGATTACAGTGAGACTGCGACATATTATTGTTAAACAGAATTATAAAAGGATTCGACTGCACGACGCGCGACGTAAATAAACGATAATTATCACTTTTCTAGCTATTAAACAGGTAATGCATACAAATTAATCATGGTGACATGCTTAAACCATCACAATTACCAGAATCGTATTTAAGGGGTTGTAGGGGTGTTGGGGGTGATGATCGCCACGATCGTCATTCTTTAATTTCAATATATTTACACTTATAATATTATTATAATACTATAATATAATATATTATAATATTATTGTTTTAACCTCCCCCCCTTATACTATTAATAATTATAATCTTAAATAATTTTCTAATCAATAGGAAAAAAAATTGACTTTGGACTTTATTGGGCCACTAATTCATTTATTTTTAACTATTTCTATACTTTAGAAGTTAGATATTATTATTTAATATGTATTAACATTATTTATTACCGTAATTTTTATGCTTAAATTAAAAATGTATTAAATCCTATTTTATATACAATATACTCAATGCTATATAGTATGTAAAACATGAACCTACAAGATACTTACCTAAGTAAATGCAATAAACAAATCGACGATAAACGGCAACAGCTGATAACAATACTTCCTGTTTGTATATAATCTTAAAAATCATCAAAAAGCGTACCATTTTATCAGGACTTTACTTAAAGGTAACAAATTTGCCAAAGAGCACTCAAATATTATATTGAATTAGTATTTAGTAAGTACAATCAATTCTAAACAACACTAATTGCAGTCGTAAGAGATGCGTAATGAAAAGAACAGTTTTAATAACCCTTGAAATGGATCTGTGAATAATATTGGTTTCAGTTGTACATTTTGTCTTGACACACAGCTCTCAGCTCGAAATCAGGAAATGATGAGGCTCTCAAATATACGTACAATAAGATTCGTTCCACTAAAATTACATTACATCACTTAAAACACACTCGCGGACAGACACGAATAAAAAGCTTGACTTCGATCACTTTTTAGACAAGCTAACCGACACACTACATACAATACCATGGTTACACCTTACACACACGAAGACTGCAACCTACCGTAAATACAATATGGATAGCGGTCGCCAAATTTAAACCACGGTCATTGAATTTATACTATAGTCTAGACCGCAGACCTTTTATAAAATATTTATTAATGTACAATGCTTATAATATTAAGCAAGCACATTTTTAAAACCTACCTAATCATCTTATATTTTACTCAGTTATTAGTTTTGTTCAGTTTAAATTTTAAAGAAAAAATATTACTTAACAAAAATTATGTAATAATATTTTAATATACAATTTGACACATTTGTGATAAGCTTTACGAGATCTAGATTTGTTGTTTTCAATTAAGTTTTTCTTCTTTTTTTATGAGGACCATTCATTAGGCCTGCTATGTTAGAAAAATATATAATAGAAGAAGCATATTAATTATGTACAGTCGAGTATCAGTAATTTGAAGTCCACAGATGAGGGAATACAAATTTTCAAAATATCAAATATCAATAAAATATATATGCATAAATACTTTATTATAATTAAATATTTGGCATAATTATAGTTTAGCAACCTATCGATTCTTTAAATTTTTTTTTTCCGAAATGTGTGTTTTACGGTGCTTCATAAGAATGTAAAAAAAAAGCCCGCTCAAACTTCGTTTTGAAGTTATTGATGAAAAACTTCATTTTTTTTTCGTTACTTACGCGCATTTTTTTTTTTTTAAAAATACTTAGAATTGAATATTTTTAATTTTTTTTTTTTTTTTAGTGTGTAGTTTTTAGCGCTTAATAGATTGGTAAAATCAAAACTTACCTAAAATACTTACTTTTGGAGGTTTGCACGTAAACATTGAAAAAAAAACCATTTTTATGATTCATAATAAATCCTTTCTAAAATTAGCTGAAAATCAGTTTGTTTCATATTTCTATTTTTATTGTGTACAGTTTTTGATGAATAACTTATTAGTGAAGTCAGAATTGTGCTGTCTAGCTTAGTTTTAGAGTTACAGCTATCAAAAGTTTCTTAATTTATGAAAAAAATGTAACGCAGGTAAAAAACTGGTATATATATATATCGGTAGTTGCCAAAATAAGCAAAAAAAAAAAAATAAATATATTTTTTAGTATTTTATTAAAAATGAATTTAAAGTTAATTATTTTTGTTTATTTAATACATAATTATCAATATTATAATCTCTAAAAACCAAGTGCCTAGTAGTAACTATAGTGACTTCATTTCTATCAATATATTTATGAAATGTTTTTAATGCAAGTGTTGCTTTTCTTTTTTCTTCTTTACTCGTTATACTGGATAGTGGATTGTATTTGTAGATCTTCGACTTCTTCGTTATCAAAATAATTCAAAAATAATATCGTCTTCAAAATCCATTCTCCACAAATATCCAAATGTTCATCGATATTCATTAAATTTTAATGTCCCTGTTTTTTAACGTATTAAGATAAAAAAAAAGCCACTGACAAAAAAGCCAAGGATAAAAAAGTTACCAAATAAGCTATACAGAATATATCATTACGTGCTTCCTTCTTTCTAACTCACTACTCTATATTGTATACATGTAGAATAGCCATCAAACTACCCTTGATAATGGTCATAGAACCAACAACCAAACAGAAAGGTGGAACCATCACTTTTCAATATTAGTAAGTCGTAATCACCATTTTGTTTGAAAACTAATCAAAAACATTAAATTAGAGTTGTCTTCTGATAATCCGAAATATACTTAAAAACACGAAAGAAAAATTATATGAAATGTGTAGTGAAACTAGTGAAAGTTAAATTGCAACCAATAATTAATAAATAATTGACAAATATGTTACAAATATACAATTATTTTAAATATTATTGTATGTTAACTTTTTAAATAGGTAGTTCATTTTTTATTAATTATTATTATATTTGGATATTTTTATAAGTTGTATTCAATAATAATCATACATTTTAAAATAAATAATGATACGAGTACATTGTATAAAATTGTTTTAGCACAAAAAGAAATCTGTATCTTTTTTATCCCATGACTTTTTTACTAGTGATGGCTTTTTTATCCACAGATTTTTTTGTCCACATGTCTTTTTTATCCTAGATTCGTTTGTTGATCCTCATCTTAAAGTAATAAAATTAGGTACTTAAATAACGAAATTAAATAGTGTAGGTACTATACAATAATCAATAAAAAGTAACATATTATTTCACCATTTTTTGACAACCGGTTAAATTTTACGAATCAAGTCATGAACATTCTTTGTTCATGACTTGAATCATGGCGATAAACTATTTTTAATACTAAATATGGATAAGAAAAATTAAGCAATTGAAAACTTGTCCAATTAATTTTTAAATTAACGATATTATTTAAACATGACATATTGATTTAACACAAGTGTTACTTTTGTTAGAAGGGGAATTATATTTATTCGAGATATCGAGAATTTCAAGTTATCAAGGTTCGAGTTACTGAGAGTTGACTGTGCGTGTATATAATGATAGTTTCTACATTTGTACCTTTACATTGTTATTATATTTTAAAACAATAGTGTTTAGTTAAATCTTATTGAAAATAATACCAGTTAACGGAGATTATCACACCCGCATGACCGCATGTATTATCTCCGTTTTAAAAAGTTACAACTTACAAACCTAGTATACAGCATAAAAAAATTGTGTTCAGCGATTTCAATATTGTGTATGCCATACAGTGTGCTTTAATATTACAGTGAATTTACCTATTATCAAATAAAACATTAAGAACATTATACATTTATAAATATTTCTTAAACAATTGTATTTATATATATATGTACCTATATATTATATATAAATAAAACATATGTATAATGTATTAATGTTTAACATATTGGACATTTTTATTTAAATATTTAGGGAATAAAATAGATATAAATGATATAATATATTTATATACTTATAAATACCATTAAAACTGTGTTAAATTTTAAGAAACTAATAATAATCGTGGCTTAACATTAGTATCCACGGATATTGTTCAATGTAATGATAGTCAGAGCTTAATCCCCTCCCCCACCAAACTGAACCAATTTACGCCTATGTCCCTCGCGTATTATTAGTTACATTTTAGTGATTAACATTTACGTTACTTATTAGTTTTTATTTTATTTTACTTAAAAATGGCCAAAAAAAGAACAAGTTGGGCTTAAAATAGAAAAATATCAAGAAAAAAATTGCAAAAGAAGTAGAACTAAAGAAAAAAATACCAACATTACATACTTATTTTACTTCTCTAACCGATACTGTAAGTATTAATTCATAATTTAATGTAAACTCTTATATTAATAAACTACCTCCATACTATACATAATAAACTTAAATTGATATTATTGTCTAAGCCTAATACAGTAAATTAATATATTAAGTAATAATATTATTGTCAATAATACCTATTGACAATTTTTGAAATTCACAATAGTTTTTCCAAAATCGGCGAAAAATAACTTTAAAATTGTAACATTAAAATAAAAATATGAAAGTATAAAATTTTTGCTACTAATGCCTATAGCAGTGATTCCCAACGTGGGCGCTACTGCCCACTTGTGGGGATTTTTTTATTTTAAAGGGAGTGTTTTTCTGAGGAGCCTCTAAGATGGGCACTCATCTATCATTTACGTTTTTATTTTTCAAAATATTACTAATATTTTGATACATATCTTTGATACTCCCCAACCCTGAATATTAGTAAGTATTTAAATATAAAATGAACTAAATTGTAGCATTAAAATATTAAATTATATTTTTTCTTTAATTAAATAGCTTATTAAAAACTAAAATGTTAATCTTTTGAAAAAGTGGATTGAGGGGGTATGAGATTTTTAAAATCTAAAAAGGACATTGAAAAAATAGCATTTTGCTTAATAATTATGCCAATACTTTAGCATATAAATATAACTAAGACTGTAATACTCTGATAAACTTGAAAATTTTACAGAATAAAAAATATGGCACAGCCTGTTAAAAAAATAATAAATAAATATGTCATACCATTTTGTTTCAAAATGTATCATTAAAATAGCTCTACTCCAGTTTCAGCTACTGAAAAAAAAATCTGTATCCAAAAACGATTTATATTACCTATATATTATAAATAAAGTTTTGAATAACATTGTTCTAGCATTATTATTTCTTAAGTTATATATTAATAAGTGTTAGATGTTTAATTTCAATAATCTCAAAAACATATACGTAATAAATATTACTAACGTTTGAAAATTAAATATAGGTACTACCTAGTGACTATTAATAGTTCTAAACTTAAAATAAATTTATCAATATACACCCTACGTCAATTCTCAATGGCATAATATTGTGGAGGGATATCACTTGCCATTTTTTGTTGTATATAATGATACGACAAAGTAAGTTTTCTCAACGTTGCTGTTTTATCTGAGTTACAAAAATAACCAAATAATATTATTTCATCAATTACGATTACACAATTATTAACTCATTATGTTTTTAATCATATATTATATTATAGAATTTTGTTTTGAACTCTGATGTGCCTACTATATTATTTAATGATATGGGTATTTACGATTTGTTTCCTATCAATAAAATTAATTTTAAGGTTTTAACTCAATTTTAAAACTAATGTAAAAACAAGCAAATATATTATAATATGATTTCAAAGTTATTTTGCCCCATTCTCTAGTTTTATGCGTTTATAACTATAAGGGATGAAATATAAAGCTACTATATATAGGGTGTAACAGATAGAACTGATTTTTAGAATATTTTTTGTTCTTATTAATATTTAAAAAAAAAATTTTAGATTCTGAGCGGAGCAATGAATGTATTGATTTTACAATGTTGTGTGTGTTTTTTTTTTTTTGTGTCTGTGTACACGAGAAAGTGTCGAAATAACGCTTCAATTTCAAACTATGGGGGTGGTTTCCTGTAGCAAAATGAATCTAGTTGGTGCATTGAAGAGGTCATTTTTTGAATTTCCCAATAGTTTTCAAAAGCGCCGGGAAAAACCAAAAAAAAAAATTAAGGAAAAACGGGAATTTTTACGCAATACCAGTTTTCGACCAAATCGATTTTTTTTATATGGTTGTAATTCAAAAACTAATCACTGTAAATTCTTGAAATTTTCACCAAATATTTATGTCAAAGTTATCTATATACAGTTAAATTTTCAAAAAATTTTGACTTTTTTTGATTTATTTATAGACCACAGAAATTTTCGATTTTTTTGAGAAATTTTTTTTGAAGTGTGGATAAAAAAATTTGGATGACCAAAAAGTTTTGAAAATTTAATACAAAGTTCCTTATGAGTTTTTCTAAATGCAGTTAAAAAAAATTAAAAATCGCTAGTCAAAATTTTTTTTTATACAGCGTTTATAGTTCAAATTTTTACGAAATATGTCGAAAACGCGAATATTTACAAGTAATTTTGAAGTTGAAAAATCATAAAAATTTTTGTGTTTATAACTAAGAATTAAAAATACAACACTAAGTTATCCATAAGTTTTCCTTCGAGTAGCTATAGAGAAAACTCGTAGTATATATTTTAAATTTTTACGAAATAGCGTAACGAGAACGATTTATCCTCAAATGATTTTAAATATTTGTTATTTTTCAAAAAGTATAAGTCATAGATACTTGAAAATTTTACCAGTTATTAAGATTGGCGTTTTTTTTACGTGATTTAATTTTCAAAATATTTTGACTTTTTTTGAGCTATTTATAGACCACTGAAATTTTCAATTTTTCTGAAAAAATATTTTTGAAGTGTCGATAAAATT
>VUJU01004349.1:2242-19248 GCA_009835225.1 Aphis craccivora
CTATATTTAAGTATGAGGCCCTGTAAATTTTTGGAATACCCAAAGATTATTTTTTGTTTTTTATTATCAAAAAATGTAAATCAATAAATACAGTCTGTATCTAAAAATATTACAATAAGTAAATAGGAGAACAAATTAATATGACAGACAAGAAGACGGTGAGTAAGGAAGCTATAAACTTAACATAAAGATATTAGTGCCTTGGAATTCAGTAAAAAAATTGGGGGCTAAAAAATATATTATTATTAGAGTCTATTTTTATCAGACACATGAAAATTGTACACATATTCGGAGGAGCTTATTATGGTTTTAACTTTTAAGCCCCCTGCCCCAAGCCCTCCTAGTGTGTCAATGAATAAAGGTTAACATTTAGTAGTTATAGCCCCCTAGATCGGGGCCCCTCGTATCAGTTTGCTGACCAATATTTTACTCTTAAATCCGCCACTGGCTTGAATACACCAAAATTTAAGATCTTTTACAATTATTGTAAGCTAAACTTATGAAAAACCTTGTATTAAATTTTCAACTCATAGCTACTTACACAAAAAATTTTATGAATTATACCTACAAAATAATTTGCAAATATTCAGGAATTTGACAAATTTTTGTCAATATTTGAACTTCAAATGCTAATAAAAAAAAAATGTGCCTATGTATTCTTATAATTTTTTAATAAATATAAGAATAATTTATGAGGAACTTTGCATTAAATTTTCAAGTATTTTGATAGGGCCAAAAAAATGTTATCGACACTTCAAAAAATATTTTTCAGAAAATAATAATAATTACTTATTTTTCAATTATTATAAATATTATTTATAACCACATAAAAATGAAGATTTATTAAAATACATAGGTAATAGGTATGTATTATTATTATTACTATCCATATTGTCATATTGATATATTTGAAAATCAATAACAGCATAGTTATATTATAACTCGTCACAATAACAATAAAACATATTATAAACTTTTGTTAAAATCTTTAATTTTCATCAATTAATTTAAAAGCATAATAATATTATTACGAATTCATCATTCAATTATTTTTTTTTTTGCAATATAAACATTGATTATCTTATTTTTAAAAAAATGTCTAAAGTCATACATTAAGTAAAAATATCGTGGAAAAGTTAAGCTCCTAAAATCTATGAATCACGGGATCAAGCCTCCTTGTGATGCATTTTAATTATCATCCCTAGATCGTATAAGATATATTTTTTTTTTAGTTTGTGAATAAAAATCAGTGTTGATGTAGTTATAGTTTAATGGTGTTATACTGTTATAAAACATACGTAATATTATTGTGTACATACATATTTTGTTGTTGAATAAAAAGCATATCCAAAAATTAAATTAAATTATTTATTATCCATCGACATGATTCCCCGTTATTCTTTAATTAAATAAAAAGTAGAATACGCTATATATATACCGTTTACAGAATACCTATCCATCCACTATAGGTCGAGTCGATGAATTTAATTATTAACCCAAATAGTATTATTTTATTATGTTGAAAAACAGCTATTATTATGGTAGGTATCGTAAGTATGTAGAACTTAAAAACAAATATTAACGACATTAACGTAATGATTTTATAATTACAATTATAATAATATCTGTACAGTGTACATGTTCACTTATTATTATAGGAACTTATTTATATAAATATAAAATGTGCTACATAATGTTTTATAAAAAAATAAACGTTACCTTACGTTAATTTTAAAAATGATCTTATTTAGAATAACTGCTTATAATATATTATTATCTAATGTCTATATGACTATGTATGGCAGATGGCTACCTATATGGGGCTATATTATGTTAAACAATTAATACATAATATTAATCGTATTATAGGTACACTATGGTACATTTTAACATAATATTGTACCTACTTACATTATTATACTTAAATAATATATTCATATAGGTATAAATATTTAATCAATAAAACAAATAGTTATGGAGCCTGCCGTCTGGTATCAGGGTAACTATATTTTATTATTATATTTATAGTTTTAGCAGGTACTTAATGTTTTTTACTTAAGAGGACGCTGTACCCACATGTGTTGTCTCTGTCTTATACACGCGTAATATAGTTAAAAACTGTTTTGCGCGGGACAACTTTACTCCCTCGATATTTATATTAAAATTGGTACCAAAATTATAAATCCCATTGGGAAAAACTTTACCTGTGTCGTAGCGTTTTAATTTTTTTGATAACATGAATACAATTAAAGTTATCGGTTTGAGAACTTTAGGGTTTTATCATTTAATTATTAAAAACTATTGGTTACCATTATCAAAAAAATTAAAACAATACGACACAGGTAAAGTTCTTCTCAATGCAATTTAAAATTTTGGTAATTTTGATATAAATATCGAGGGAGTAAAGTTGTCCCGCGCAAAACAGTTTTTAACCATGTTACGCATGTATAAGACAGAGACAACACATGCAGGTATGGCGTCCTCTTAAGGTTATAATTATTTTACGCATTTGTACAGTTATATTATGATTGCTGTAACCTGTTCACGATAGTTTATTAAGTTCATACCTGTTATTTGATTAATAATAAAAAAAAGAAACTAAAAAATTAAAAACGGTAAATCTGTGCACCTGAAAAATATTTTTAACACTAATGCAGTGTTAAATAACTTAAACACTTATACATATTATTATGAATATTTTTTATACTTATATTTCATGTATCGAATATAATAAAAGGGATTAATGTTTAGAAATTAGAATCATTGAAAAGCAAATTAATTAAATTTAAAAATTCGTCGTTAGATTTTTATTAGAGACGAATAGTATGTTAAAACAAAATATGAGACCTTAAAAAGTACTAGGAAAAATTAATATTTTAAAGAAGTATAAGTTATAAAAAAAATGCTTAAACATTTTTAAAAATTATCAAAACTACAACAATTTCAACATAATTTTCTTTTATCGAGATAATACGATCAGTTTATAATCAAAATATTCAATAACGGTGTATACTGTATAGTATATGATGAGCTTGTTGCTAGTGGCGTATTTAAGGGGGGGATATTATGGGGGATAGATCCCTCCCTTGGTCTTTTTTTTTTACAAGTAAGTTTAATAATGTTGGTAAGTGTAGCCCTCAGCGTTGAGGAAATTATGTTTTCCAACGTATATCCTCCCCCCTGGACGAAATCCTAAATACGGCACTGCATGCTGCTGTAAAGTTATATTGTGTAGTATGTTCATATACAGTAAATTTAATCACAACAAAAATTTTTTAATATATTATACTAATCTAAATATTTAAAAAAATGATGTAATATTTTTTTAAATTTAAAATAAATTATAAAAAATAACTTTCCATTTACCTACCTATAACCAAAAATGCAATTAATATAATATTCTGAAGAATAAAAATTGAAACTTATATAAAAAAAAAAACATTAAACATTAAAAATTTTTTTAACTAAGGTAGCGTTGACCATCATATTAAATAGGATAAATACAAAGGGGGGAGGGGATAATAAAAAAATCATTAATATTATATTTTTAATTATCTATAATATGTTATTATAATATCATATTAAAATATACGCATTTATGAATAACTACCTATATTATAATTTGTAACTGAAAATTGAAATACAGATTATAATATTATTAATGATAATATTCAAAATTAAACCAAAATATCTATGGCTTAATTAATTTCGAATAATATGTTAGTAATTGGTTTGAACTTAAAGCGCACTAGGTATACTTTTTTTTCAAATAATTTTTGTCGGGTTATTTATTTTTTATTTATATAAGTACCTAATAATGACACAGAATAGAATAATGATCTAAAATGTTTATAAATTAATTTCAACCGTAATGATAGTTGATACTATAATAGTTGATACTTTATTGCATAGACCGTAAAATATAATATAATATTTGGTATTTTAGGTACATATACTTATAATAGTATAATATGTATACTTACATATTTCTATATTTTATAGTTGCTTGTGTAACAGTACATAGGTAGGTACCATTATAGGTTTAAGGAAACAATGAAATACCATAGGATATTACAACGATTTTGTATGAAATAATATTATAAAGACTTATTAATCGAATAAAACTTTTGCAGAAAAAATTGAATACCTATAAAAATAAAATACTTATTTTAAGTGAAATAAGAATTTCGACGTAAATTGTATGTGATTTTATTTTGTATCCGTAATTCGTGATTTAATTTGTTTTGACACATTTTGAAACGTTGAAATTTATAAAACATTTTTCCTATATACATCAATAGGCGATTAATAATATATTGAATATTTAAACATCAGTATTATGATTATGGTTTAATAATATAAAACGTTTTATTGTTAATGGATTTAACGAAGAAAGAAATAAAATAACTGTTCTATATATATAGTATAAAATTAACAAAGTCGTACAATTTGAAACAAATAGAAAATGTATCTATATCAAATATATTTCTAAAATAATATAATATGTAGGTGAATTTTAGAGAATTATTTATAAAACTATTTGACACTATAACAAAACTGCGCCTTGCGGGCTATAGCATATATATACTATTTATACTATATTAATATTATATTATACACATATAAATATATAATATAATATAATATAAGTAACCGGCACTCGAAATTGTTGGACTACGGAACGTTAATGCCGTTCCGTCGAAATTATGTGTACCTACTAAAAGAAAATCACAACGGCGATTATACATAATACGTATACTTATGTCCTATACTTATAGTATATATACTTACTTCTGGGTCATCACTTTAGGTTGCGAGGCGACACACACACACTAATTATTATCATCGTACATACGATTACCGGTTGTGTTTGGGTGAGAGGAAGGAATGGAATGTGTGTTACAAGCGCTTTTTGAAGACACACACTACACACATATTATACACATAGGTGGGTCAGCTTCGTAACGGTAATACGGAATGATCGCATGCCACAACACCATCAAATCTAGGTTGATATAGTATAATATATAATACAAAATATATTTATATAAATACAAAATTCCTTCAAGACAGTAATCTTTTACGTATCCTATAGGAAGTAAGTATAATGTAAGAGACAAGCATCATAGGCTAATAGTGGAAGATTAAATGTCCATACTATTATGAGGATTATCGCATTCAAAATTAAAATATTTAATAGTACTAATTAAACTAAAATAAATAACTTAAAATTAATTTTTGAAACGCCAATCGATTTACGTAAAATTTATGTTTATTGTTAGATAATTCGTCGTGCACTCTTGTTATACGTACCTACTTATTGGAGGTATACAAATAGGTATAGCGATACTTATTATATAGGTATATCGTATAATATGTTGAATGTTTATACTATACCTATAATCAGTGTCGGCCTGGTTCCAAAGGGCCCAGGCAGGATTTTATTTGGAAGGGCCCCAACATACTACAAAATTTAAACATTATACCTACTTCAATTTAATAAATCTTAAATATGTAAAATGATCATTAAAATGTAATAGGTTAGGTTTTACCTATAGATTCTATACATGTCATTAAAAAAAAAAAATTGCCATTTTCCTCCAATAAAAAAAAAAAAAAGGTTGGTTTCCATTTTCCTCCACATTACTTTTGAGTTTTGACTAAAATAATGTCTATTTTTTTCTAGTATTTTAGTCAGTGTTGCATTCCGTATTATAAAGATAGAGCAGAAATTAATCTAACACAATCACGGTTTCAAAAACTTCAAAGTCTTGGTTTAGTTCAACCACATGTGAAAAATGTATAATTGTGAATAGACACATACATTAAAAAAAAAAAAATGCTACATTTCCGCCACTTATTTGGTAAAATCGTCATCATCATTATTACGAACTACCAATGTATATGTGAGTCATTCCATTCAATTCCATTCACATTCTAAAAAACATTTTTATAAAGAAAAACCAAACATATTTATGTGATTCAATATTATGAAGCAATTTCAAATTTATATTTATTGTTAAATAAGAAATACCTATTCATACTCTAAAAAAATGGAGACTACCGAGCAAACAAAGGTCGTATTATTATAATTTACTTAATTTTATATTATAAATAAATATAATATTTTACATATTACATTATTATTTTATTTATCGGAGGAAAAAAGAAAGTGGAGAAAATTGTCAAAAATTATTTTTTATTTTTTTGGAGGAAAATGGACAGTAGAAGAAAAAGGACCCGCCCAAATATACATATAAAAAAAAGACAAGGGCCCAGACAGCGATTGCTGCCTAGCTGCCTTGGCCAGGCCGACACTGTGTAAAATCAATACATTCTTCACTCCGTTCAGAACCTAAAATATGATTTAAAACGGTTATTGTATAGATATTATTAAATGCAGATATTAAAAAAAAAAAAAATAATAATAATAATATATAAATTATTACAAGGAGATATTATGAAATGTATAATATTCTATTTTATTTATAAAATTTGTTATAATAATCTTTTTTTTATTATTATTCACCTAGTTGTTTAATTTAATCGAGGTAAAATACAATAATTTTTAATTTATTATTAGTTAAATGAATTATATAAAGGTTAATAATATTGTTATTGGATCGAACCTATAGTATTTTATAATGTATCGAAGTTCTGAATGACTATAATAAACATTTACTGTATTTATTGATTTAGTTATTATTAAACATACAAATTATTAAATGATATCATTTATCACAATTATTGATTTTGCTACATAAAGAATAAATAAGATGCTTGATTTCAGAATACTAATATTAAAAATAACTTACTATTATTTTTTATCTTACTCTTATATTTGTTTTGACTTTATGTATTTAGGTTCAGTTTTATTTTTATAATCTAATTGCAAATTTCTTATATGAGGATTTTC
Source organism: Aphis craccivora (assembly GCA_009835225.1). NCBI lineage: Eukaryota > Metazoa > Arthropoda > Insecta > Hemiptera > Aphididae > Aphis > Aphis craccivora. Next base: position 9,159 of record VUJU01004349.1, read on the forward strand.
ACCAGTTTCTTACTCAATCGTTAAAATCCAAAACAGTATTGATATAAAATTCTTAATATATTCTTAATATATTTGAATAATGACAAATAATTCATTATTCTTAATAAAATATTATAAATGTATTTTACTTGAATTCTTATGTCAACATATACAATTATATGTAGGTATGTGATGTTTTTTGAAAAAGATTCAATTCATTTCAATAAATCACAAATAGACAAATAAATTATTTATATTAATATACTTGAAAACATTTTTAAAATATATTGATAGGCACATTTTATTTTGATACACCAAATTTGCTCTGAATATTTTATTGTAAGTTATATCTTATCATTGAACTTAAATTAAATATATGTATATATATATATTGCTTATACCTACTCCTTGAAAAATTACATCTATCCGTTTTTTTTAGGTTATAATTATTGTTTGAACGATTTTTAGGAACAAATTTTTTGATCGCTATACTACATTATCACTTTCATCTACACATGGCTGAATTACTAAACTGATTCATAAAAAGCTATACCATAATGCAATATTTTTTAAATGTATCAATTTGATATAAAGTAATTGTTCCTCTTCAATTATCCAGAAGGATGCAACTATGATTGATATCATAAATACTACTGTTTGTAATTTATAAAGGTGTACCGGAAAATATTGTAAAACATCTATGAATCTTAAATTTGATATTGTAAACTCATGCTTAATCAGTATATAACTTGTATACAACAGATCAATAAAATTGAATAAAAAAAAGTGCAAGAGCAATAAACCGTAAGTCAAATTGAATAATTTTAAAATTTCAGATAACCTAGCGTGTATCGTTCTAATGTTTTCTATCAACACACACAACTATTTCATGATGAGTCCATTCTCCTGGAAGTTTGATTAGCCCATCTGGAAGATATTTCTAATAATTATTTATTGCTTCGAATCCATATCTGATATTGACTAGAAAAAAAAAATACTGTTATAAAAACCACATAGTCGGTAATGTATGGTTTTTCAAAAAAATATATGGAGATAATGTAAATGTCAATTCTCATTGGTGGACATAAATATATTTCATATACTTCATATCCATATAAACATTTGTATTAAAATATATTTCCAATTCGTTTCACTTTGTAACCAGTGGCGATTATTGAATGTTACTGGTGGTAGTAATGACTGCACTTTTTGAACAAAATTCTATGATGCCATAATTTATCAACCTAAAAAAATAAAAACGTAAAAGTCGAAAACATAACTATGCACGTATCAATTTTCAGTTTTAGTATACATAATTAAAATGATTTAATTCAGTATATGTCTGATTATGAAATACTTAAACTAAAAAGTAGTTTTAGTTATCTCACTTAATCGTCCATTTTCTGACAACACCTTCCTGCAATAACGACGACCCAAAATCTAACTAATATAAATTCATTTACGTAATAACTAATAATAACCATTGTTGTGAATGATATATTATATAAATATTATCAACACCATCTCTTAAAATTTCAAGGAATGAATAATATTGTGAGTTTATATTTTTAATTAGTAATCCATTAGATTTTAAAATTAATGAAAAACGAATTAACCCTAAATCTTCCCTAAAATTAATATTGGCTTGAGGATGGTCTTGAAAACAGTTTTAGTACATTTTATTAGTGGGTAATATGTTTCGTAGGTAACCAGTATGGAAATATAATTAAATTATTGATTCTTAAAAATTAACTCCTGAAAATTAATATTACCTACCATACATGCATAATATACGAATATACAATTATTTACATAATAAATATTATATACCTAGGTAAACCGTAATTTGTATGTAAATTGAATGTATAATATCTATACAATTTTGTATCAGATAATAGATATTTAATTTAAATGTTGGTTATAAAAATATATATAGGTAGTTGTGGTATTTTTTTTTTTTAAATTGAAAGTAAAATATAATACGCATATTTACGAGTTATGATACACAATGAAATTAGTAATAAATGCATAGGTAATAACTTTATTAATACAAACTGAAATAATACAATATAATATAAAAACATTTCTAATATATATTATTAAACGTTTTTATTTACACTAAACCAATACAATATATATTTGAATAAGTTTCTGAATATCTTTAAAATGAATAAATCAATTACTATATGTTCAACAACAACTATACCACATCACATAGTTAAATGACGTAGGTACATGTGATCTTTAAACTACAGAACTTTTTATAATTATCTTGTTAAACATTTGTTCTAAAATAGGTTTGTGTTTTTTTTTCCAACTCATCGAAAGTGGCGTATTATTGTGCTAATGTGTTATTGTTACTCCAATATACCTAGAAAATAAAAAATAACTATTTAATAAATAAAGTAATTTATTTAGAAGATTAATTATTGGTAATATATTTTATTTCATGTCTCATTGGTATTTCTTGATTCAAATATTTTTAAATTGATATAAAAATATGTTTACAAATACAGATTCCGTAGAAATTATAACATGTAATTGTTAAAAAATTAAAAATAATATAAGTATAAATTATCACATATGCCGATATTATTAAATTAATTATCTTCTCTTTTAGTTATGAAGTAAATGTTAATAATTTTTGTTTAGTTTTTTATTAACCTATAGAATTTAGATGTTTAATTTAATTGAGGTAAAATACAATATTTATTCAATTTTTTTTACCAAAATAGATTCTAATGATTTTATATACCTTATTTAATATTCTTTTTAAATCGAATCTATAATATTTTATAAACGATCGTAGTTCTGTATAATTAGGTACTATAATTATTGATTGAAATATTATTTAACATACAAATTATAATTGATTTTCTTTATCAAAGTTAATTTTGCATTTTAGATAATAAAGAATAAATATGATAATTGAATTTGAACATTAAAAAAATCTTACTATTATCTACTTTTATCTTTGTATTGATTTTAAGTTTTTTGGATCAGATCCTATTTTTATAAACAAATAAGTAGGGAGGGGCATGTTTATTTTATAACAATTTTCACTATAGTTTCTTACCCAATCTTTGAGATCCAAAAGAGTATTATTATGAAATTCCATAACAATGGGATGATTTTTCATCTGTATTAATGTTATGATTCCAGTCATTAATAATACTAGTATCTGCAAGTTATATGATAAATTATGGAAAATACCTTCTGGATATTTTTAAACTGTATAGGTACACCTCTAATTATTAATACTCACTGATACTACTAGATTCAAATTTATGTTGAAAAATCCAAACGCACTTATTTCATCCCATTCCGAAATTGATAATTGAATCATAAACATTTTAATCTATACATATAATGACAAATAATTTATTATTCTTAATAAAATATTATAATTATTGTATTTTACTTGAGTTTTTATGTCAACGGGTAAATTTGAAATCCGAATTAATCGTAAAAACGATATGATTTTCTTTTTCTATAATAACATTAATTAAGTAAAATAATGTTATACACTATAATATTTTTAAAAAAAAAAAAAAAAGTTTAACTTAAATCCACGTTTATTTTATATATGTATTAAAAATTAAAATGTTGGCAATATTGAATACTTGTGAGCAGTGGCGGAGAGGCTCCAAAAATCTTACCAGGCAAACCGATATTTTCAGGCCACTTTTTAATATTAGCCCTACGGCCTACGTAATGCATTTTTTTTTTTTTTTTTGTAATGCGTTCATATAATTGTTTATGTCCAATCAGTGTACACAAAATACTGATCACTCATCACACATGACGTCTATATTGTTTTCAGTTTCACTGTAAACTATTATAATACTAAAGGTCCTTATATACTAATATACTAATTTACGATGAACACATTTTTATATTTTTTTTAGTGAATTACGATTTTGCCAATTGCCACCGATGTTTTGGAATTTTTGAACTAAAAGTTATTAGTTTTATTTTATTTCAGCTGTACCTAAATAATCTACAAATTAAACGGTATAAGGTTTCAAAAAAATAAAAAATACTTAACAATGTTTGGCATGCCTCTTAGTTAGTATAAAGCAAAATGTATACTTATTAAGAAGCAATTACATATATATTTAACAAATAAAAATTATTGTTAATGTAATTACAATAATAATCTACTTAAAAGATTAATTTTAGTACCCAGATCATTAATTATAATATCATTATCTAATTCCATTAGGACTCATATTTCGATAGATATCAACATAAATGCTTCTAGATTATTGTCTGTCATTGAATTTATCAATCTATTTTTTTTTAGATATTTAAGGGTAGAAAATAGTAAAATTATTTATTATAATTACATAAAAAAAAAAAAATTTCAAATCAAAAAACTACACAGACTTTAATATAGTCCAAAATTGCATAGGAGATGATATGTCAGCCTAAGATATAATTTCCTTAGTTAGTGAAATAGGTGGTTTATATTTCAATGGCCTGAATATACCAGAATTTAAGTTCTTTTATAAATATTGTAAGCTAAACTTATTGAAAATATCGTATTGAATTTTCAACCCTTAGCTACTTATACAAAAAGTTTTATGAATTATACCTACAAAATAATTTACAAGTATTCATGGTTTGACGAATTTTTGTCAATATTTGAACTTCAAATGCTAATAAAAAAAAATTGTGCATATGTATTCTTAAAATTTTTTAATCACTATAAGTAAAGCTTATGAGAATTTTTGTATTAAATTTTCAAGTATTTTGATTGAGCCAATAAATTTTATCGAGAGTTAAAAAAAACAATTTTCAGAAAAATTGAAAATTTTAGTTGTCTATAAATAGCTCAACAAAATTCAAAATATTTTATTTAATAATAAATAATAAATAAATAATTATTATTATGGTTTATTAAATCATGTAAAGAAAACGCAAATAATAATAACTGGTAAAATTTTCAAGTATCTACGACTCATACTTTTTGAATAATAACAAATATTTTAAATCGTTTGAGGATAAATCGTGATCGTTACGCAATTTCCTAAAAATTTAAAATTCAAACGCGCTTAAATTTTTTCCTATAATGATGCTTCGAGTTTTCTCTATTGCTACTTGAAGGAGAAATTATGGAAAACTTAGTGTTGTATTTTTAACTTTTAGTTATAAACACAAAAAAATTTTATGATTTTTCAACTTCAAAATTACTTGCAAATTTTCGCGTTTTCGACAGATATTATAAAGATTATATAAATAACTAAACAATGCAATATGAAGTGTATTTATTTGTATGTTTATAAATTCACCTACATTTTAGTTTATTTTTAACTTATAAAATATGAATTTTAGCTATTATTAAAATAAATAATTGTACCTTTTCAACTATCCCGGAAGTTGCAATGATAATTGACATCATAAAAACTACTAATTGTAATTTATAAAAAAGTAAAGGTAATCTATGAATAATAATTTCTGTAATACTAACATTCAGTTCTGGAAAATCAAACTTAAACAATGAATAAAATGTAAGCATAAAATCAATAAAATGAAATACAAAAAAGTGTAAGAGCAATAAACCATAACCCAAATTGAATAATTTTAAAATTTCAGATAACCTAGCATGTAATATTCTAATGTTTTCTATCCACATAACTATATCATGATGAGTCCATACTCCTTTAATAGCGATTAACCCATCTGGAAGACATTTCCAATAATTATTTATTGTTTGAAATCTATATCCGATATTGACGAGAAAATAAAATACTGTTATAAAAACCACATAATCGGTAATATATGGTGCACTAAAAAAATAAATGGATATAATGTAAAGGTCGATCTTAGTTGGTGGCCATAAAGTAATTTGATATACTTCAATTCCAATAAAATATATGAACATTGAGATTAAAATATAATTCCAATTCGTTTTACTTAGTAACCACATGCGGTCATTGAATATTACTGGTGGTAGTAATAACTGCATTTTTTTATCAAATTCTATGATGCTATTGATCAGCCTAAAAAAATAAAAATCGAAAACATGACAATACACGTATTTATATAAAGTTTTAAGATTTGTATACATAATTAAAATTATAGAATTAAGTATATGTGTGATTATTGAAATATTTTAACTTAAAAGTAGTTATAGTAACTCACTTTATCGTCCAGTTTTCTGACAACCTTCCTGCAATAACGACGGCCCAAAATTTAACTAATCGAAAATCATTTATATAATAATACCCATGTGTGTGAACGATATATGTAAATATTATCAACACCAATATTCTTAAAATTTCAAGAAATGAATACTGAGAGTTTATATTCTTAATTAGTAATCCATCAGATTCTAAAATATATGAAAAATTAATTAACCCTGCAATCTTGCCTAAAATTAAAATAGGCTTGAGGGTTGTTTTGAAAACAGTTGACATCTTAGTTATGTTTTCTACGCAACTGGTACGGAAGGAGGATTAAGTAATTTTAGTAATATGTTTTGTAGGTAACTAGTATAGAATTAGAATTCAATTATTGATTCTTAAAAATGAACTCATTAAAATTTAAATTTTCATACATATGTAATATACGAATAAATGATTGTTAACATAATAACTATATACCTACGTTAACCGTAGCTTATGTAGGTAAATAAAATGTATAATATTCTTATTTATTCAAATACGGACAGGTATAATACAATTATGTATCTGATAGGTAATAGATATTTAATTTTTAGTTTAGGAATGTTCGTTTTATTATTTTACTAAATAATTAATAATACGTTGTTTGTACAGACTATTATTATTGTTATAATTTTTTTGAATTATGTAATAGTGGATATCTATAGTTTCACAAAACTATTGTTACATTTGCAATGAATAAATAACATTTTTTAGAGCTAAAATTATAATAACTTTTGATTTTATCTTATTATTTCTTATTGAAAGCCTTATTTAGTTTGAGAAAGGAGTACAAGTGAACACAGAATTAGTTTATCTTAAAGAGGTAGTAGTATACAATTTAAGCGAAATTAATTTCAAAAAGGGCTGTCTAGTGAGTAACGCTCTGATGTAAAGTAGTTTTTTATTATCGATGTGTTAAATTTGATCCCAACGAAAGGTATCATTGGATTTGTAAAACGATTCTGAACTGAGATGATTTGTCAACCACGGATAAAATATATATTGTATTTTAAATTGGAAATTGAAAAAGGTGGCTTATGTTTTAATGGACTGAAATACTGAATACACCAAAATTTAAGTTATTTTAAAATTATTGTAAGCCGAACTTATGGAAAATCTTGTATTCAATTTTCAAGTTTTAGTTACTTATACAAAAAATATTGTGAATTACCTATATCTACAAAATAATTTGCAAATATTCATGATTTTGACGAAATTTTGTCAATATTTGAACTTCAAACGCTAATAAAATAAAAATTGTGCGTATGTATTCTTATAATTTTTGAATGACTATAAAACTAACTCATGAGGAACTTTTATTATAACTTACTTAATTAACTTTTTATTAAATTTTCAAATATTTTGACTCAGCCAAAAAAAAAAAAAAAAAAAATATAAATATTTATTGAAATATAACAAATATTTAAAATCGTTTTAATCGTTTGAGGATAAATCGTTATCGTTACGCGATTTCGTAAAAATTTAAAATTCAAACGCTCATAAATTTTTTCCTATAATGACGCTTCTAGTTTTCTCTATAGATAACTAGGTACTTAAAAGAAAATTCATAGAAAACTTCGTGTAGATTTTCAACTAAAAAATTACTTGCAAATTTTCCGCAATTTTGACATATTTCGTAAAAATTTGAACTATAAACGCATAAAAAAAATTGTGATTAACGATTTTTTTATTTTTTTAACTACAATAAGAAAAACTCATAAGGAACCTTGAATTTAATTTCTAAGTTTTTTGGTCATCCAAATTTCCATCGATTCTCATAAAAATTTAAAATGTCAGTGGTCTATAAGGAACTCAAAAATAATTGACATATTTTAAATATAGATAACACTAATATAAATATTTGGTGAAAATTTCAAGTATTTACAGTGATTAGTTTTCGAGTTATAACTATATAAAAAAATCAATTTTGTCGAAAATTGTTTTGTTTAAAAATTCCCGTTTTCCGTTACTTTTTCTTTTTGTTTTTAAAATTACTTTTGACCTCTATAATGCAAAAAGGATATTTACTTTGCCATCAAAAACCACCCTCGAGTTTGAAATTGAAGCTTTATTTTGAAAAGTTATATGCTATACACAGACACACAAAAAAAAACACACACATCATTGTAAAATCAATACATTCATTACTTCGTTCAGAATCTAAAAGATAAGAAAGTGGTCATGAATCACCAACTCTTCAGTACTGTAGTATATACAGTGGTGCAACTATAGCTTAATATATTTGGTGCTGCAGCTACAGCTCCAACTCAATATTATATCAAAGGAAACAAATGGAAGGCTATGCCCAGTTTTATTTTAAAATTTTAACACAACAAAAATAATTACATTTGCTTGTAATTATAATATAGGTACAATAGTATTGTCATCATGTTATTCAAGATTGATTTTTAGGTAATTGTTTTTTATCGGCTCGCCACTCTTGTTTATTTTCACCACGCCATAAATAAACAAATTATGTAGACTACCTATTATTAATAAATAATAATAAAATGTTAGAAAAATAAATGTATTGTAATATTATATATTTAAAAAATAAACCAATACATAAAATATATTTTATCAAAGTTAGAATGGAGTAGAACTCAGATATATCTTTAAGATGATTTCAAGTGCATTTTGTTCCTCAAAACGTGTTCTCTACGTTAATTCTTTTAAGAATTTTGGGATTTCTACCAAACACATTTCCAGAAAATTTCTTTTCATTCTACAAGTCACAACGATGTTCATTTCCCCATTTAGTAGAACTTCACAATCTATCGACGTCTTGGGTATGTGCCCCTGTTTTTGGATTAATAAAATTATAACTATCATGGTTAACAGTCTTATGTTGAAATTCCTCTTGCTGCAAATTTTTGTAAGCTTTCAATAATCTGACGAAATTATTGAGCTGGGTCTTATACATATTTTTATTTAAGGTAACAATGTAGTTTTCTCATTTCCCAAAAAATAGATCATTATCACGAGCTAAGTACGATCATTGGAGGAACAATAACGACACACTATAAGGCGGGTTGATAAATTTTATGCAGTGTACTGGCCGGTGTCACACCGGGCAATAACAAACAAGTACCCATTTTTTTTTTTTTTTATTTACGACAGTAATTTTTTGTAAAAATGTGTAAGTACCTAATAGAAAAGATAAAAGTAGGACTCAGCCACAAATTATACAGAAACCATGGTTTAAGATAATAAGATATACTATTATGATCACTCAACAGATTAATTTATTATATGAGTAATTGTTATAAGATAGCTGAGCGAAATCAAAAATATTTTTCATTAAATTAAAATAAACAAAATAACTATTTTACATTGAGTTCATTTGAATTATATCAAAACACCTAACTAAAATTAGTATAAATACAATGTACTCTCGATTATCCGTAGTATTTCGGAGAATTTTATTTGCATATAAATAAAGTTTAGAAATGTCCAATTAAAAAAAATATATCTTAAGTTTACATTCATAGGAAATTCAAAATTCACACTTAAAATAATGATTTTCTATCAAATAATTTAAGATTATTGTTATAGTTAAAATTTTTAAAATTTTAAAAATTACTAGGCGTGGAAACTTGAAACAAATACACCAACTAGAAAACATATCCTAGGCTGAAAAATCATCTCCGTTTAGAATCGTTTTTCGTATACAAATATAACTATCATAGCATTTAATAGAACGTTAGTCGCTTGACCACAGTTTTTTTTAAATTAAAAATGCAGTATAATACGCATATGTATGAGTCCACATGAAATTAAAATAATACAAAATATTAAAATATAATATAAAAACATATCTAATACTTATAAATACATATATACAGGGTGTCCCGCGGAGATCTGACAAATGAAATAACAATACATTGATACACATAGACGCCCGCGTATGTTACTTAACAAGAATGTTGATATTTAAAAAA
>VUJU01004350.1:0-19241 GCA_009835225.1 Aphis craccivora
ATCTTTCTTTAGTAAGGAGGAAGAATCTTTAGCATAAGGTTTGCTATGATCAGCTGTATGTAGGTATGTGGTAACAGGTATATTATATTATATATTATATACAGAAGAGAGGACTTACCTAAAACGCCCACACGGTAGTTAATTGTAATAAAAATAACTTTTCCGTAGCTAGCTAGCACGGAACCGTCGTACGGGTTGCCAGAGTTCCACTCAAATGATTCCCCATGAATGAACATTATCACAGCGTACTTGGACTTCTTGGTGGTAGTTTTGTAATCTTTTATCACTTCATCGTTCATTTCGTTTTTTGGATCTACAAAATAACAGTATTATGTGAATTGTAATTAATATTAACAGCGTGTATATTCTGGCTGTAGATTTTTAAGCCATTATTATGCGTATATAATATGATGACACTCGTTTTTCCGTAAATGGTTATATAACTTTATAAGTAATACAATTTTTTTTAACTCCATTTCTTTGGTTTAAATTTCAGATATAACCTAGTGTATTTGTTTTAATAAGTAATAAAATATTAATAATTTTTAGTTATAGACCCAATCTTCACACTTCTAATATTGCAGAAATAAACGCGTAACCAACCAGAATCTCCAATCTGCACAAGTGTAAAAATAATTTCAGGAGAATAATATATTAAAATAAATAATACTGTGTAGGTATTACAATATTTAAATATCTACGAGTATTATCTAACTGTTGTGTCTTTTTTTTATTATTTTAACATTTCACTAATCCTATAGTTGGTATGTTTTTTCAATAATTTTAATTTATATAATTCGAGAGTCGCGGGTTACCACTTATCATTATTATAATTTATCATAGGTATATGGTATACCTGATTTATGATCATATACCTAATCATTTTATAATTATGTAATTCGATTTATGTTTTTAATCAAGAGTATCACTATTAACTGAAAGTTGAAACCATATGAATTATACTATTTTATAGGATACTCGAATAAATGATTGAAGCTGTCTCACTGTTATTTTGTTTACCGACGTGGTAGAGTAAACATTAGTTTTTCGTTCCAATTGAGCTTTAAATAATTCGTTATATGCGTAGGGAATACCACCACCACCAGTCCACCACCACAGCTAACTGACGAGTATAATGGTAAACTAACAGACGTGTAGTTTTCTTTACTCTATTTATCTCACACTCCTACGTATTCTTTCCTAATAAATATTTGGCCTATTCCCAATCAAGCTGATTTTTAAGTATGTAGGTATAGTCGTATAGTAGGAAGCTATAAAAAAATACATAAACATATATAGTATGTATATAATATATAGGTGAAAATCATTAAAAACACTACAAGTTTATGATACGAAAATTGGCCATTATACTCCATTTTTCTACCACATTTCCAAAATTACTTATATGTATAATATATAATATAAATATTATATTATATCGAGTACGTACCTGGGCAGACTATATAATATAATATATACGTAGTATAGATCCACTTCTACACAAGTGGATATTAAAGTATTAAGGTAGGGTTTAACTGCATTAAATTGCATGTTTAAATGTATCTATGAATATGATGGTAGATGTATATATATATGATGTATGTATAATGTGTTATGTAAGTATCTAGAATTAACACAAATACATAAATACAATTAATATACTGATATAATATAATATATTTATGTATGGTAATTTTATTGTGATGTAATATAATATGATATATCTTTCGGCATTTATTATTTCATATTTGTATACGTAGATATTTGTATTTGTATTTGTATACATACGATTGCATAAGAAATGTTTTGTATTTGTACCTAAATATCGATTTGAGAAGTTCTTTATGTTGTTCGCGTTTTATGTATTAATAGAATATTTATTCGGTGAATTTATTATAATAATACCTACCTAATTATTTTATATTTAAGTTCGATTGTTAAATAGGTATAGATATACTTGCACATACATTTTATATTTGATTTTTGATAATCTCAAGAATCCAATAAAGTGGATATTTAATAATTTATAGTACATTATTTGTTACCTATAATTAATATTACATAATATGTACGATTATGGTACGTCGGTACCTCGTTTTTGCGTGTGCAACGATAGTTATAGGTTACGGTGTGATTATTTTAAGAGACGCAGCGGACGCTGCCGATGACAGATATACACATTACACAGTCAAAGAAAAAAATAGGTTGCCACGGATAAACCGTATGATATTTTGGCAATACGTTTGAGTACAGCAGTAATACACTTGTACGTGTGGCGTGTTTACAAAAAAAAGTTTAGCGTTGTGAAAAAATTTCCGACAAAAGGTATAAGGTAAACAAGACACGCAGCCTCGATAATAATATTATGTTCGTTTGATATTTTTTTATGCAGACAGCTATAACGACCAGGAATCGGTCGGGACAGACGACTAAGTATAAAAAATTAACATTGTTTTCTCCATCACAATTTATGGTCTTTTACTGGACGACCTAGATTTCTTTTAATAATGAAATGTGGTTCAGTGTCATTGGAGTCGAATCTCTGAGGCTTAGTGTTCGCATGTGTAAAATATTTCGCGGGCTCTTCCGTTAATTTTGACTTGTCAATATTTTCATACCATATTTTGATAATTTTGAGTGTGTTGCGTGCTCAATGGATATATTAATCAACGTACAAAGTTCAAAATAATGTGGTATTATAGTTGTCTCGTGAACCCTCTTATGTATGTACTATGTGTGTAATATGTATGTATGTGTTTATGTCCTGCTTTCATGGTCGAGTGGCTATTCGATATCTAAATAGACGCGTCCTTAAGGGGCGATAGGGCCAATCCGACCCTACCCTCCAATGGGCCATATTATGAAGTTTCCCTGTTTACCTGTTTTTATTTTCACTCGTATTATAATTTTTTTTATTTACGCTGCACTCTTCTTGTTGTTATAATAATTTCGGAACAAGGCTTTTTAGCTAAATTGTCAGGTATGTAAACTGTTAGAATAAACTTTTATTTTAATTTTGTTTTTTATAAAACTTTATTAAGATGCTTAGGTAAATTAATTATTTAACATCCCACTTTTGCTTTAGTAGCAATAATCATTATCTTTTATTTCATTCCTTCCCATGGAATTGACTAAATGATGCCTCAATATGAATGAACTTATTTTGTGGTTCACACTGTAATGTAAGCTTGATGACTCGTACATATACTGATTAACAATAACATCTTATAATAATTTTATAATTTATTTTTAATAACCATTCGTTATTATATTTTAATTATATAATTTATAGGTGTCATGATTTTTACAATAATATCATACCTGTAGTTATGTAGTGTTTAACAAGTTTATAAATATATAATATTTATGAGATCATGGTTACACTTGCGGACCCATAACGTTAATAAGTTTATAACCCGTAACACTATTAACCACAAAAAGTGCGTGACTGGAAGCCATTGTGAACTTGGCTGAGATTTGAAGAAGAAGAAAATAAATTATTATTATTTTGTAATTTATAATTATTAATATGCGATAAACAATTTTCGTTACATAAAAATAAATAAATACACACCTATAGGCTGTAATAGAAAATATTTTTTTTTTTTGAATTTCAACAAAACAACTAAAATTGTTACCTAGGTATAATACTTATGATATAGGTATGCACTTATATGGATTGTAAGACACGTTTCTTAAGTGATTAAAAACTAACCGAATTATTCAATAAAATATGAGGTAAATAGAAAAAGAATTATACTTGTACTTGTAGGTACTGATTTATGAATGATATTTTTACTGCTTATTATTCATTTTTTTTTTCTAGACGAGAATAAAACACGTTACCTATGTATGATGACGGCCTACGTTTGACAACGTGGCAGCCGTTTCGGTCCACGAATACCATCTGGGACGGCCGCCTAAAAAGTTATACAAAAATACCCATAATACGATATTCGGTAACTATATAGTAATATAGTTTATTATATATTATACACAAATACTAACATATTACATATATTTAATACGATTACACTTGCAGTGTATTGTGCCTGCTTTAGTTGGAATCCTGCAGTATATATAGCCTACATTGTGCGAGTATGCACTCATCGTGCAAAAATACATTTATATATATATATATATATATATATAAAAAAAAAATAGATTAAAATATATATAATTTTATAGGTGTATAGTGGATACGAAATTATCTTCAAAAAAAGATTTTCAAGATTATCGGCAAAAAAGGTGCAGGCAACGGACGTTTTAATTTTTATTGCCGATTACATATCATTACAAATGATTCATATTATTTTTCATAATATGATTTTTACGAAGTAATATGACAGTAATATGTTACAATATTCTGTATAAACATGTAAACGCCAAAATATAACTTGGCTAACCAATTGGTTCACCAATAACGTCTTAACTCTTAGGAGGACGTCACTTAAAATTCTCACGCGTTTCACTGTAATATTAAAAAATAGGGTAATAGAGTTAAATGGATTCTTATCCTAAACGTAAAATTTGCTATATCGTTTGTTAATAAGATGGAGACAACGCATGTATGCAAGTACGATGTGCAACGTCCTCTTGATAATGCGAAAAACTGCAGAAACCGTGCCTTAAGCCTCCAAACAAAGTTTTATATTATATAGGTACAATAAATATAGAATAATTCAATAACTAATTAGGTAAGTTTTGATCACATATAGTACTGCAGTATCACAAGATAAATAGTATAGTATTAATTATAATACACTAGGTATTTCATTACCGCACTCGGGGATAAGAACATGTCCAAATAGTGAGTTGTCTTTTATGATGCTTCAGAATCACTCACTACAGTAACATCCTGCTCTTACCGTAAGTACAACATAAATAGTTAAACTGTAACGCATTCGGACGTTAAGGTTCACCCCTTAACATATTATACACAGTTGTGGTGGCCGCGTGAAGTCGTTTATTAAAAATAATTATACATAATATATTGAAAATATATACACTGAAATAGTAATAGGGTGCTCGCGAACGCGTATTCATTCTCGCTTTGGATCCCGGCCAACACGTCCACGCCAGGCAATTACTGGGTTCTTTCTATTACATTTTTACACACAGGACATAGTATTTATATGTGTATACCGTGTATACATATACATACTGTACTAGCATCGGTATATACGTATTTTTCTTTCTCCGTCTGTACAGCGTCGCGTGTCTATATCTCTGTCGCGCACCTATGCGCCGACGGGAACAACGTGCGCGGAAGGGAGTACCGGAACGATGCGAAGAGAATAGTTTTTTTTTATGCGATTATTCGAATTTATATACATATATAAGATACCACGTGTGATGCTTTCGTGAGGTCGTTTACCGGTGTGTCGTTATAAGCTAAGTAGACACGTGACGATTACGACGACGACGACGTTCGTGTAGTGCCAAAGGGTGGTGTTTTCTCTTTTCTTTTCACGTCGACAAACGAACACTCGTCTTTCCGTTTCAAACTATATATAATATATATATATATATATGTATTCGTTTTAAAAACGACATCGTTTAAATATTATTGTGTCGATTGTACAGCGTATTGTATTAAAGGTGTATAGAATTTTCGTCGTAGCCTATTATTATATACTGCTTTTCAGAATCCCTTGTCCGCGAACAATACTCAGCTGATACGCCATCTCGTTAAACCAATATTTACATAAATCTCAGACCTCGGTATAAAGGACATAAATACAAACCGTAGTAGATAGGCAGTATGTGGGGATAAAAATATCTCAAAACGAGAGTGAATGCTAAAACTATAATTTATACATTTCGCGATTACATGCCAAAAATTCTATTATGTACGGTTTGACAGTAAACAGTAGGAAAAAAAATATATTTTTGAAAACAACATTTTTTCGCTTTATGATAAATGCTTAAATATTTTAAACCAAATTCCATTTATTGGCATATTTTACGATTTTTTTCTCACATTAAACAAATTATACATGATTATTTACTACCTACATGGATATTAAATTATGAGTTACACATAATTATTTGTTAACAGCTTTGTTTATTATTGTTCTCGTTCGTTGTAGTCCAATTGCAATCAAATTAATTACGCACAATAAACTTAAAATTAAAACTCTCCCCATTAAGATATTATTTTTAGTATTAAAATTCGTGTAAGGATTTATATATATATATATATATATATTATAATATAACGTATATGTAAGGCCATATGTAAATGATATTTTGGAGGAAAAGGGCCCAAAATATGTATAAATTGTTATTTTAGTTAATGCTGAATGACGTTTCAACATTTAATTTAGAATAAAAATGTGGGATTTATTACAACCATTTATGACTAAAAATATTTATGATCGTGTTAAACTTTATATTAGAGTGTTGAAGACATTTCGGTGGAGGGGTGTAGAGGTTTAAAATAATATATATATTTATTATTACAAATTAAAATGATTTAATACTTTTGTCTCTATGATTTTTTTCATCCGACTATTTGATAATCGTATGGTTTAAATAGAATTTCTACAATTGGTGCAGTTTATAACAAATATTCAATTATCTTGTTTACGAAATTTGAACGACATCCAAACATCATGTCTTGCATTGTGCTACAAAGTTCTAAACTCTAGAAGAACATGCTGTTAATTTTATGTCAAAAAAATATTTAACGAAAATATGCTACGGGGATTTATTTTTTTTACCGGAAGCAAAGACATAGGATGAAATACTGCTGTTATATCTGACATAAATCATGTACGCTAAAAATACGTTGACCGATCCACGGTTGTTATAATGTTGTGTCATATGTGTACAATAGCGACGATATATGTTTTCGTCTTATTTCAAATGACCTAATTTTATTATTATTATTTATTTCAATTTAATATTATTATATATAACATATTCAAATATATTATATTTTTAGAATAAAATAAATAAAAATAAATTTACCATTTTAGGCAGTGCAAATCATATAGGCATACCCGCATAGTGCATATACAGTATACACTTTGGGTTCAACACCTATTTTATACAAATGTTTATTAGTTTTTGAAGTATTTGAATTTCCTTTCTGTTTTTTGGATTACCTACTAAATGTTTAATAATCAGGTATATAGACATTTAAAAGACAATTATTATACTTTTTTTAAAAATCCATTATGGAATTTAGTTGCTATTTATGTATATGAATGATATGGTTACATGCATGTATGATGTAAATATTTTGTATATGGTTTTATTGCAATTTTAAAAATTAACTATTGTAATACCTGATCATCTGTGGTTAAAGAATATTGCAGTTATAAATGTCTAATTAACGCTACACAAAAAAAAAAAGAGTAAAAACCGTATTTGACTATTATGGTTGCGTTTAAAAATTCTTCTTCTATCCAAATTATAAGTGCGTTTATAAACGAACTTCAAAACGTTCGAAAAATAATAATACATAATATCATAGTATAAGAGATACTGTATTATTTGTTTTTAGACTAGAATAGCTGTCCTATGAATAATCAAAGTACCATGGCTCATCTAAAGCCATTTATTATCATCGCCAATCTCTGTGGATATCGCTGTCATTGTTTACTTTTTTGATTCTTATTATGCCTTAAAATAATATACGACATTACGACATCCATGTATAAAAATAGGTTATACGAGCAAATACTTAACTGAAGAAAAACATTATACACTCATTATACACTTTAATCACTCATTAAACAATAAATATTTGGAGAAGTATTGACGTCTAAAAACATATTTTTTCTTCAAAAATGTTATTGTATAATGTTTAAAAGTAATGTTAAAGTAATATTAGCGTTTTAAGATAATGAGAGATTTGTGTAGTGGTTTCCTATCTTCTCTATTCTACGCCTCCTTTCTATAATAATTTAAAAAATTGAATTTATATATAATATTTAAATAATTAAATAATTACAAATTTTACTTTGTGATGGCAGTTTGCGTCTCTCTAGTAATGTACATACTCCTAATTAAGTTGGTAAATACTAGTTTAGTACGATAAAAACATTTTCAAACAGATATGCATTTAAAGTTTTGATGGGCTTATTGGTAAAAAGCTTAAATTCTTACTCGATTATCTTTTACCCCACATCATTAAAATAATGAATCACTTGTTATTATTTCGATACATCAGGTTTAAAAAAACTTAACACTTAAAAACACTCAATACTTGATACGTCCATATACAATTATTTGGTTTCTTCTTCATACAATAATTTTAATATTTAGAAATTTCAAAAAGTAAATGCATTTAAAAAAATTATTTTTACTACCAATCTTTTAGAAGACAATCCATTTAGCTTTATTCATTACAACTTTAGTGTGCTATTTTTATATACCTAACATTGTTATAGATTATATCTATTAGATTTAAGTCTAAAATTTGGTATTCATTATAGTATAATACCATTGATTATACTTGTACTTCAATTTACAGCTATAAACTATAATACCACAATAATACTAATACAATGTATAATATAAAACTAATACCTAGACATAGGTATTATTAAGATATTTGAATTTTACTTGTTAACAAACATTAAAAAAATGGTATAATAGGTATAATTTAATATAACTAAGTACCTAATAACTAGTAATAAATAATATTCATGAATTTAAAATTTAAAGAGATAACTTTAATTTTGTAATGATGCAGCAACAACAGATGTACAATATAGTAGTGTATAGTGCTTTTGATACACAAGCTTTCAATAAAATAATACTTGATGAAATTGACTTAAGTTGGGTTTGTAAAGAAAGTGTAAAGCGATATCACTATCATAGAAGTAAGCATAATGTTTGATATTTATACAAATAGGTTACAATAGCAATCGATAGAAATATTTGTATTCAACATGGTAGTTCGTTATTTGTAACGCCTCGTTATTTCACGTTTAAGCGTTTCGGTATTGAAATGTCACTTTTGAGCAAATACTACGTGCAGGACTTGTTACCATATTTTCCTCGAAAGTAATTAGAAACCGGAAGCAGCCATCCTGTGGTATATGGTTCCATCAGTCCCAATAACGTATCTTGGCAGTGTTATTTTATCATCATAATATTATTATAAATATTTAACATTCATACACATATAATATGCATATTAAAGTAGGTACATATACTCACCTATAAGTTCAATGTTTTGTACGGTCACTCCAAACGAATTAAAAACGGAGTTAGAGTAAACAAAATCGAAATTTATTTTAAATGTATTTTAAGAAAATATATACTACGCATAAGAGAAAACAATCATTAGATTTTTTAACCCAAATCTACTCAATTTCAACATGTCAAGTTTGAAACATAAATTAAAAATTAGACAAGTTAATCGAACCGTAGAAAAATATAATTAGCGTGGAGTCCTTTGATGTATGATAGTTATTTTATATTATGTATATAAATATCAGTAAATTATTATTTTTCATTCAAATCTAATAATTAAAATATTTCGGATTTAAAAGAAATATATTAATTTATTACTTACGTACATAAATAGTTTATCCTATATAGTCATATTATAGGTACAATAGGTACATCCTATTCTGTTAAACGAATCAATATGTATACCGTATGCGGCGTTATTAATTATTCATTGATGCTATTATTAAAGATTATTTAATAAAAAAATCAATGAAAATTATAATATCATTCATAGAAACACACGTGTTCGCTGTTATTATCAATACCTACTATATTAAGTGTAGTGTAGCTTATTAAAATCATAAAAGTTACATAGTCACCAATTTTATAATTCATATTAAAATTTATCACTCATTATGCAAGTTTATGGAAACGCATAATATATATTATATTTAAAACTATAAATTATGAGAATAAAAAATATGTTTAATCTGAAAATGGTAGAATATACGATATTATATAGATTTAAACGTACCTAGGTAAATTATAAAAGTATAGGTTACTTGTGTTTCGTAAAATATGACCATTGATGATATCACGCATATGATCTATGTCTATCATATTTACGTGCGATTATATGGAGTAGAAAAATGGATTAAGCTCAAATTGACATTTAACTATGCTGAATTTATAAATTTTCTTTAAGACAATCATATTGTATACAACTATAATATTTTAGATAAACAAATAAATGGAACGCCATTACTTTGCTGTAAAATAGATGAATCGCGCACGCACAAAATAACCATATAAACAAAAAATAATAAACATTTAAATATTATATATTGAAAGTATTGTAATAACAGTGTGGGGCGGATCAGCACACGACACGAGATTTGAGTGAATCTTATATGTTCTCATTATGATTTTATTTTATTAATTTAATATTATTATTATAATGGTTTCGTGTAATAACTTCTAGTTGTTTAGTACATGGTTAGGTTACGCGTCTACATGTATACATTATTTTTGTTATAATATTATTTAAATGTGCTTTCTTACCCATCTGTAGCTGTTAAATGTCGTACATAAGTACGTACGTATATTATGCCCATTATATTATACACACAATACATTGTATTAAAATTCAATATTTACATATAAAACACGAATTTTTGAATTTATTACTATTAATTTAATGCTATATCACAGAAATCGACAGGGCTCATCATATTATGTTATTATGATCACATTCAACCACGTTTGCAAATGGCGATTATAATATATTATGCTTTCAACGACATCCTGACCGCGGGCGGACCGTAGACGACTTACCGTGCGGGGCGTATATGTTCAGGTACAGACAGTCTTCACTCTGGTTGCCCAGATACGGCGTCAGGCGCCTCAGGTAGTTCTGCCGCACGGTCGACAGCCGCTTGTTGTTGGCCACCAGCAGGTCGGGCGGCCGCTGCGGGCACACCGGCTTCAGGTACTCGGCTCGCAGCGGCCGGCAGTGGGTCCGGTCGAACGACCCGTCGCCCGCCTTCGGGCACCACGTGGGCGACTCGCCGGGCGGCATGAACCGCTCTTGGGACGCGGCGTACGGCACGCCCAGGTACATTTCGACCCTGTCCAGCCGCTGGTCGGCGCCGCCGCCGTCGCCGACGGTGGTGACCAGCCCTTTGAGCGGTCCCTGCCGGTCCAGCCACACCGTGTCGGTGTAGCCGAGCACTTCGGGCCGGGCGCCGCCGGCCACCACGGCCACGGCCGCGACCGTAGTCACCAGGACCAGGGCCAGCGTCGCCGTTCCGCCGCCGCCCATGACGGCCGCCGCCGCATCGAACCCGATGGCTGCGCGATGAACCACGACCGCCGTTCTCTATGCGCTACCGGGCCGCCCGAATGCCCGATAAGCGGTTACGCTGTCGCGCGGACGTTTCGCACATCGCGCACACGACGCATCGCGGGGTATAATATATTGTGATATTATTATAATAGGTATAGAGGTACACGCAGGGCCGGTGCAAGCAAATTTTTATATGTAGGCAAAAATCAAAATTGCCGCCTCTTGTTTTATTATTTTGTCTTATATGCCGCCTCTATATATACGAGTAAATAAAAATTTTGCCGCCGTAGGCTTGTGCCTACCTCGCCTACTCCTATAACCGGCCCTGGGTACACGGTCGCGAAACACCACAGAACACGCACGCCACTGACACAAGCACACGTGTTTACGCGCAGTCACACACTGACACGCGCGCGCGGCCGCGGCGCACACATGCACGGCCGCCAAGCTATTTAAAATATGTTCCACCCGCCGGACGCGGCCGCTGCGTTCGGGCGCTCGCGGGCCTGCCAACGTAAATACCTACTGGCGATGTGTTTCTTATAATATTAAAATAAATAAATAAATAGACCCACGGTTATCGCGTGCGACGGGTAAATGATGACGACGAGAGCCGGTGGCACAGTCATATAGTTTTCGTGTCGCCGGCGGAAAATTCTGATCGAAAATTCGATATCGGACGATTATTATACCATTATAGGCGACCGACTTTGTTCATCTTTGTGACTCGTGCGATGGCCGTTTGCGACAATCTGATATCGCACAGTGTACAAATGACTGATGGTCGTCGGACCGATTTCAATAATTACTATATACGAATCACGAGTATGTACGCTTTATACCACGAACGGCGTGTCAATGACTTAATATTTTGAAATAAACGATTTTTGACTTTTCAGTCGATCCCACAACTGTGCAGCTGTTCTTCAGACCGCGTCGTTATAGTATTATAATATAATATAGGTATGCCGCATATGCGGTTCAAAAGTTATCGATATGGGTTGTAGCAGGATTTATACGTTATTACAAAATATATTACTTTTAAGGTCATGTTATACATACCTATCGTATAATACTCAGTATGGATTATATATGTATAATATATTTATTAGGTCGATCTAAATCCACTCGGGCTTAAATAAACTATAACTTTGTACACATAGGTATAGTATCTTCGACCCATTACATTGAGTTATCACACAAATAAATTAAATGCCATTCTGTTATTACGTATTGTACACACCACGGATTTTTATAAATGAGATGGTAATTAAAGGCTAGGCGCTGCATCTCATTTTTGATTCTAAATAGGTATTTCATAAAGAATAATAATAACAATATAATATTATGATAGGCATAGTGTTATATGAAGTAAGGCTAATAAAGTTTATAGTTTAAGTAATAAAGATTATGATAGCAATATAGAATATAAATTTAATCGCTACCATAAAGAATGTAAACAAAATGCATCTCGTTCATTACAGTAGCAAATACATCACTCTTTAAATACTCGTGAATTGATAGTTAAATGTATTGATTATTTTTAGTATTTTCATTTATTTCAATTGTTTATTTTAAAGTCTATCGTTATACCTACGTTAATATTTTGCAGTCCCCCTTCAAAAAAATAAAATAAAATAAATACTTTTACAAACATACACACATTAACAGGAAATGTTAAACCGTTAAAGATTTAAGTAATACATTTATACGTGCATTCTGGCGGAAGGAATAATAGTCACACACGTGGTGCATCTGAAATTTGTAAAGTCGTTCGATATATTGAGTCCATTAAGAGCATTCGTCCCCAGTTTCCGAGTGTACGTTCGTTTGCCACGACTACGACGTCGCTGCCGCCTCTGTGACCAAGGCCTACACACGTTCTAAATTTAAATCATCACAACAACCGGAGGCGGCGACTGCTGCAACTATAATACGAGGCATATACTACTACTACGGCAACGACAATGCCAAATGTCAAATCCGATTAAATCGATGACCATCTAACCCTTTTCAGTATACCTAGATGACTTTCTCTGAAGGGAGGGAAGGGCTTGTATCGAGAACATATAAATATATAATAATACGTACTCATATTTTTATGAGTTATAAATTAATAAAATATTAATTATTATAATACCAAACGCTTATAACTGTGCGTAAGTATATTAAGTGAAAAAGGTATTATGTACAGTTGCGTAATAATTATGATGAGCAAGCCAGAAATGTAATATTGTTTCTACTATCTTGACAGTTTTGCAAAGGAGGTGTAGGACGTAGGCACCATTTTGCCGACCTCTCCTCAGATATGCTAATAGTATAAATCTTATAAAAAAAAAAAAAGAAATGTGTTTTACATTCATTTATATAAGATATAAGTTAAGTTTAGATTAGGTTAGGTTAGGTTTTCTCAAATTATTATGTGAAGAACACTTATTTCACGTTTCTTCTTTTGTATAATATGTCGACGTATTGTTAACATTATGGCATTATCTGGGATACAGAAATAGGCCAATAATAATTTCACAAATTATGATTATAGGATTATCGTCACATTAATATTTTCAAACAAGTTATGGCACTTTTTATTAATGAACTCTAACCTTTTAATATATTTAATATAAAATTATTTAGCCATTTTGGGTTATAGGTAACTAAGGTTAGGTTAGGTATTTGGTGAATAAATAATTTCCTCTTCCTCCAATTAGATTTTTTTCATCTTTGAGACTTATTTAGAACAGCTTTTGATTGGGTTAAACTATGGGTTAAAGCTAAATTATTTTTTTTTATTAAAATACCAAGCCAAACATGATAGAACATGCTAGATGGTCGTTATCTGATGAAATTACGAGTGCATTATACATAATATAGGTAAAAAATGTTTTCCGCAAAAAATTGATGGTAATACATATTAAAATATTCCATACGTATTTGACCCCTAAATAGTTCATAATTTATGTATTGTATACTAATAGACTATAATTTATATACATTTCAATTAAATAGAAAATACTTCTATAAGTTGTATATCTAGTCTTGAGAATTATACATCCCATTTTTATGTGAATAAGTACCTATATTATGCTTGAATCCCAGCGTATTTGATGTTTATTTATAGTTAATTTAGTTTAAATAGATGGCAGTTAAGTGTTTGCTTATAAATCATTGTGTTTTTCAATTTTTCAAGTAAATTGTCTTTTTTAAGACATGGATGTACGCCTATACTTAAGCAGTAGGTATTTATGGATTATGATAGTTGTATTGTATACACGATACATACTTATTGTTTTTAATAACGTTATTTTTTGCTTAAATATGACAGCATAGAATTATGTATATTTCAAAATTTGTATTTTTGTTCGTTATAAATTTCAGTAAAATTTATTAATTTTGAGTTGTGGTGGTCGTTTTCTAGGTGTTTGAATTACCAGAATATAATTCCTAGACATTACTTAAGTCTAAAATGTTTGATTGCACCTGTTAGTACTTAGTACGGTTAGTTTAAATTACAATAAATATTTTATAAATTATAATCGGTTTGTTACTAAACGCGTTGTTAAAATAAGAATATTTATTTTAATATGTAACCATATTGATATAGTCGTTGTCTTCATATCTATAAGTGAACTGCTGCAGTTAGTAGTTTGGTTGAAACATACACACAAGAAATATACATTAAATTCAAATCGTTACACTGCTAAGTTGTCCTGTTGTATAAATCATAAACTTATTAAAATTTTTAGATTTTCAGGTAAGTGATGATCGTACGATGTCAGCACTATACCTTATTAATCAACATATTATACCTATGCAGGTATGAAATACTACATAACAATGTAAAGTAGCTCGCAATAGCATAAATAACAATAATTACGAAGTTCTCTCACCGGAGACGCAATAGGCCTGTAGACGATATCATGTTAAATTATGCGTGTGGATTCTATATTTACACGTCGTAGACAGAGTATTTTTTTTATATAAGTACGTATTTATATACTTAAAACAGACATGCTACACATTCAGACACAGTCTGACACACACAAATTACAGTCAAGGTCTAGACGTATTCCTATATGGATCGGTAAGTCGGCACACGCGCAAACGCGTATTATTTTATGCTTATATTATATATTATGGGACGCATCTGAGTTCTACGGGTAAATCATCTGTGATATATTATCATACATAATAATTATGTCTTTCTTTCTTCGCTGTCGAAGAATAGCAACTATATACTTTCCCCTGCAGTCTAATGACCGGCGTCAACGTCTGTAGTAGCAGTAAGCACTGCTTACTGACTAAGCACTAAAAAAAAACTCACGACCCTTACGTCTGTTTGATGTATAAGGAATACAATTTGGTGGAGATCAAAAAAAATTATATTAAACGATAACTCACCATACCTACAGTATATACAGCATATTATATATTTGTGTATAATATTTTTTTTACCATGAACTCTTTGAAGTTATACTTTTGATGGTATAGATGGACGACCGACTGAATATTGTAAGTAGTAATTTATATTTTGAATAGAATAAGTTGAGGTATAAAATATTATTCATTATCGAATTATCGATATGAATTTAAAACTATAAAGTATGTTAACAACACAATAATTAATAATATAATATATACTATTCTCAAACTATAAAATAATAACAAAACAAATTTAGTATTAAAATCACCACGAAAACAGTCATAGCATAAGTAGTGTCCTGTGAAAAATAATACCCATACTGGCAATAATGCTTTATTATATACTTGAAAAACTTAATATTCTATAAGCATATTGCGACTGCCACTTGCAAAGTTCGTAAAACGCGTGACTACCGATTTCAGACTTGTTCGTTCTCTGAAGACTTTATTTATCTATGCTATTATACAAATCTTGGCGTTTAATTACATCATATTGTACTCTATAGATTCAAAAACGAATGCAAGACCATTTCAATAAAAGTTTTATCAATTGATCCTTTGAATCTCGGAGAGGGTTTGTAGCTTCGTTTTTCAGTCCATATATAGGTTACTATAGGATAGCTCACAAAGTCACAAATGCATTTCGTTTCACAGATAAAAATCGAATATTATTTTGTTTATATTAATAGTTGTGTTTATTATAGATTGTATTATTATTATAATTAATATATATAGTATAAATATGGAATATACAATTTTTCACAAGTACATTAAAAACAAAAAGAAATATTCAAATACATTCTTAAAAGCACAATTACAATAATTATTGTTTGCAATTATTATTATGAGCTTATTTAATTTTGGATATAGTTTTGATATTAACACAATTAAGTCTTAACGATATCGGATGTACGTCAGCGTCGTCAGCAATTAAGCATTCGTTAGGTTTTTTACAATTTTTACACATGATGAAAAATCATAAAGTTAATCGTTATAAAATAATGTGTTTGTATTATACACTTCAACTAAAGAAAAACGGAATTCGATAAAAAGATAGATTACTTATCGAAGTCGGGTAATAACAGCTAAAATTACAATATACGTATTAAATTATTATTATATCTTTAGATGATCTACAGGACAGACCAAGCACGTATACAGGGGGAGGGGTCGACCCCCCCCCCAAAATTAATATTTGTGTAGTTTATTTTATATCATCATTTATCGATAAATATTAATTATTGTATACATTTTTTATGACCCGCCCTCTCCCCGAATTTCTTTTTTTGTATACGTGCCTGGGACAGACAAACACCGTGTCTATTATATAATATGCGTAATTCTACATCTCATTACGTACCTATTGATTTTCTACACTACGCGAGCTTACCGTAACATCTTTTTATAATGTCCGAACCCTTTTCGGCGATCATTATGGTCGCTGCGTTCGTATTCACCGAAACGACTTTGGGCATTATCGAACTGTCGATCACCCTGAGACCGCTCACGCCTATCACGTTCAGCGCGGTGTCGACGACGGACCGACGATCGCAGGTCGGGCCCATCCGGCAGGTGCCTACCGGATGATAGAACGACGTGGCAACGTTGCGGATAGCGCACAGCCAATAGTCCCTGGTTCCCCAGGCGTGGGCCGCGCAGTCCGGATACGCGACCGGTTCCAGTTCCAGACCCGCGTCCACCATCGGTTTGGTTTTCGACAGCTGCACGACGAAATCGATGCCGCGAAGCAGCGTCCGGATCTCGTCGTCGTGTGACAAGTAATTGGTGTGGATCTTCGGACGATCCAACGGGTCGGCCGACCGCAGGGCCACTCGCCCTGTGCTCCGGCCGTCGACGTTGATCGGTATCGCGAGCACGGAGTCGCTCAGCGCGTTCAGATCGTCGAACAGCGTCGCCACCCGGTCCGAGTACCCGAACATGTTCGACAGCCTGCTCCGTCCGTTAGGCGTGTTCCTCGTGCTGTTGTACGGAAACCTCAGGTACACGACCTGCACGTCGGCGCGTCCCTTGTCCGCCGTGTCGACGAAGCTCACGAGGTTCGTCAGGCCCAACGTGCCCACGCCTCTGGACGCCAGGTCGACGGTGGCCCGGACCAGTTCGGCGCTCTCGCGGGCCACGTCCGCTCGGGATCTGTTCTTCCGGTCGCTGAACACCAGTCCGGCGAACGAAACGTGGTCCTGGTAGTTGTAGCCCACCGGCAAATCGCTGACCACCCGGATTCCGTGTTGGCGCAAGTGTCTTGCCGGCCCCACGCCCGACACCATCAGGATCTGAGGGCTCATGATCACGCCCGCGGACAGTATCACCTCGCGGGTCACGTACACGCGTCCCGCTCGGCCCGACGGCGCGACGTACTCGACGCCCACCGCCCTGCTGGTGCCGTTTCCTCCGTCCGGCGACTGCATCAGCACCCGCGTTACCCTGGCGTTTTTCGCCACGAACAGATTGGGCCGTTCGCCGGCCGGCAACAGGAACGCCTTGAGCGTGCTACACCTGAGGCCGTCGCGCACCGTGAAGTCCAGCGGCCCGTAACCGATGGCCGGCGGCGCGAACCGGTTCATGTCGTCCAGTTCGGCCAACCGGAGCAACCGATTGCCGTCCGCGATGGACGAGTACGCCGGGTCGATGGAAACCAGCGGGCTGACGGTAAGCGGGCCTCCGCGGCCGTGCGGCACGGTGTCCCGCCGCCGGTCACCGTCACCCGTGAAGTTCTCGGACTTGACGAAGTACGGTAGCACGTCGCCGAACCCCCAGCCCGCGTTGCCCAGCCGCTCCCACTCGTCAAAGTCGCTCCTGGTGCCTCGCAAGTACATCATGGCGTTCATGGACGACGACCCGCCCAACATCAGGCCCCTGGACACCAGGCAACGGCCCCGTTCCAGGCCGGCGAACAGGCGCGGTTCGGGTTCGGTGATGAACGTCCAGTCGACGTCGCTCGTCATCGCCTCGCTGTACCTGAGCGGCGTCTCCGTGTACTCCGGAGGGTCGCCGCCCGCCTCCAGTAGCAGCACGTTCCATTCGCTTATCTCGCTGAGGCGGGCTGCTAATGTGGCGCCGGCACTACCGGCGCCAACTACCACGAAGTCGAAATTTACGTTTCCGGCGCCCGCGAACAGCGTCGGACCGTAATCGTGCTGAAACGTCAGCGACGAAACTCCGTTCGACCAGCTCTGAAAACAGTTATAGTAGGTATTATATTATATCCATACGGTCCAGCGAAATATATATATATCGGAAAAAACGAGAACGTAAAAACCGAATTTTGAAGATAGAAGACTGTGAGATGATGAACACAGAGCACATTAGATCGATAATATCAGCTTTTTTGGAAATCGACTATAGGTTTTGTTTAAAAAAAAGCATGTTCTGCAAGTGGGTACTATTCTGCTGAAAGTACATAAGCAGTGCCCATGTGAATCACTGTTATATGTAAGAGTGAAGGAGTTTAGCTACTTATACTAAATTTTATTTACAAAATAATTTATAAATATTCATGACGAATTTTTTATCAATATTTGCACTTCAAATGCTAATGCAAAAAAAA
>VUJU01004351.1:0-19239 GCA_009835225.1 Aphis craccivora
AATACAAAACACTCCACCAGTTCACAGAATATTGGTCAAATCGAATACGTTTTTGCACTCAGTGCGCACTGCGTGCACACTATTTTGTCAAATCGAAAATGCTATTACTTATTTATAACAATTACAGTTTACATTCGTACGTCTTCCGAATAAGCTCCATCGATCAACTAATATGAATTGTATAATTGTATAAAAATAATATATATTATATAACAATCACGATTAACGGATTAATTCGTGGTAACTAGATATTATTTCACTTTATGATAATGATAATATTATTATCATAATAAATAAACTGACAATGAATTCTATATATAGAATTAATAAATTAATAGTATGAGTATGGAAAAATAGTAGAATACATGTTGATTCTACTAGGAAATTATTCACTTAAAATCAACATAATATTACTGTAGATTTATCGTTGATATTATTATTGATTACATTCAATGCACATTGAGTTCATTTCAATGTTGAATATCTGTGTATTATTCATGTATAAATAAGACTAATCGATTTAAAATCGACCATTAACATACATTAAAATATATGGTAAAAATATAGTAGAATATATGTTGATTCAATTAGGAAACGACCTACTTAAAATCACCGTAAAATCTACTGTAGATTTCTTGTTGATGGATACATATCCAAATTCAATGCACTCTGGGTGACACAGGAATCAGAGAATCATCAAGTTATTATTATTTAACAAGTAATGATTTAGAAATATATAATAGTCCCTGATTAACTTAATATAGGGCATTTATTTTCTTATTCATTACAATATTAGTTATACGTAATTACGGGATTCGGGGTGCTATCATTAAATAAAATTCAGGATGCCAAGCACCCTTAGTGTACCCCTGCGATTTGCGCCTATATTTCAACTAGGTATTGTATAATATTGTATCTAAATTATTGTTATTTTAATTTTTAATACTTTTAAAAATGTACTGACTGTAAATATTACCATAAATCTATGGCTGTAATGCTGTATTGAGTACTACACTGCTTAAATATAGTCAGTGAATTTATTTTATTTTAATAAATATAAATTTTGAAAAACAACAATTTCTATCATATCACAGTAAAGACTGCAGTTAGTAGAAATGAGTAACCTTATGTGTTTTTTTTTTTTTTTTTTTGGCAGAATTTCTATGTGGGCACCCGTAGGTTTATAACATTTTTTTTATGATGACAACAATTATAAAAAAGGGGGAAAGTGGGTACCTCTCTGCTGTACACAAGGTGCCGTATGGATCATTATTATATATTATAGGAGTGTTAAATTTGAATCCAATGATAGATATCATTGTAAACGAAAAACGATTCTGAACGAAGATGATTTATCAGCCTATAGAATATCATTTCGAATGGTTGGTGAAAAAGGTGGTTTAAGTTTTAATGGCCTGAATACACCAGAATTTAAGTTCTTTTATAATTATTATATGCTAAACTTATGGAAAATCTCGTATTGAATTTTCAACTCTTAGCTACTTATACAAAAAATTTTATGAATGATACCTACAAAATAATTTGCAAATATTCATGGTTTTGATGAATTTTTGTCAATATTTGAACTTCAAATGCTAATAAAAAAAATTGTACCTATGTATTCTTATAATTTTTTAATCATTATAAGAATAACTTATGAGGAACTTTACATTAAATTTTCAAGTATTTTGATAGGCCCAAAAAAATTTTATCGACACTTCAAAAAAAAAAAATTCAGAAAAATTGAAAATTGCAGTTGTCTATAAATACTACGTCTATAACCTATCTACGACTTATCTTTTTTAATAATAACAAATATTTAAAATCGTTTGGGATAACTCGTTATCGTTACACTATTTCGTTAAAATTTAAAATTCAAACGCACTTAAAATTTTTCCTATAATGATGTTTCGAGTTTTCTCTATAGATACTTAAAGGGAAACTTATGGAAAACTTATTGTTCTATTTTTAATCCTTAGTTATAAACACAAAAAATTTTATGATCTTTCAATTTAAAAATTACTTGCAAATTTTCGCATTTTCGACAGATTTCTATAAACTACGCTTATAAAATAAAAATTGTGACTAACGATTTTTAATTTTTGTATAGCTACAATAAGAAAAACTCATAAAAAACCTTGTGTTAAATTTTGAAAATTTTTTGGTCATCCAAATTTTTTTTATCAACACTTCAAAAAAAATTTCTCAAAAAAATCGAAAATTTCGAAAGTCTATAAATAGCTCAAAAAAAGTCAAAATATTTTGAAAATTTAACTGTATATAGATAATACTGACATAAACATTTGGTGAAAATCTCAAGTATTTAGTTTTTGAATTACAACCATAAAAAAAGATCGATTTAGTTGATAACTGGTTTTGCGTAAAAATTCCCGTTTTTCCGTCATTTTTTTTTTTGTTTTTCTCGATTTTTTTGAAAACTGTTGGAAAATGTTAACTTTTGACCTCTATAATGCACCAAGGATATTGTAATTGGAGCATTATTTCAACTAGTTATTCTGTACAGACACAAAAAAAAAAAAAAAAAAAACACACATCATTGTAAAATCAATATATTCTTCACTTCGTTCAGAATCTTAAATATCAAGAATATAATATGACTATTTGTAATTGTCGTATCATAAAAAAATAAATTAATTTTGTATACTAATTTCTGTTTACCACTTATTTAGAAAATTATCAAGAATTTTTTTACTTGAAAGTAATTGTATAATGTTTTTATATCTAGGGATAAATGAGATAATAATTAAAACTAAAAAAATTTATCTTTTTATATTAAAACTTAAAAATGCAAGAGAAGTGGTTTTTTGTGGAATTTTGTGTTTGTTAATTTTGTAAGTTGTAGGGTATAATAGAGTTGGATTTCGGAATAAGTGTTTATGTACCTATGTTAAATACTGTTTAGCAATGCCAATATGATATTAAAATAATTAAATATACCAAACTTAATTCTTTTATAACTTCATAATCGAAGGAATTAGTTTAGATATTAACTAATTTGAAGAAGTTTCATTCTGTATATTGTTTATTCTAATTATAGAATTAGAAGTCCTATTTGTAGACAAATTATTAGTAAACTAATAATATTTTTTATTATTGCTATAAGATGTTCTACTTTACAATAATAAATTTTTAAATGTTTGTCAATAATTAAGTATAAGTTTTACATTTGGTTACATAGGTAGAAATGTTTATTCTAAAATAAATGGTATATTAGTAAATATATCACAAATTAAATTTCAAGATCTAGTGTTTATTTGATATATTAACAGTAATTATTGAAAATTATTATTTAATTAGTATACAAGATAATACTCATGATTATATTACGAAACGAAGTTATTTAAAAACATCCAAAGTAATTTATAAAAGAAAATCATGTTTATACTCTATAAGGATAATGATAATTAAGACTAAAAGCAGTATAAACATTTATAGATGGCAACATTACACAATATAAAATTGAATTTATTTTGAGCTCAGCATTAAAATACATCTGTGACATAAATATCCATCAAATGATTCATTTTTCTTCTTGTTTTTTTAGTTGTTTTTCTCGCATCCTATCAGCATCTCTGAAAATAAAATAATTTTATAAGTATATTTAATAGTGAACTAAATTTATACAGAATTAAACGTTGATAGGCCATATATTAAAGTATCAATTAAGATTTTAAAGCTAGAAATATATTAAATTAAAATAAATAATAAAAAAATAATTGCTAGTTAAAAAATGAGTGTTTCGCATATTTATTTCAGTGTTTTATAGTAATTAGTAAATACAATATAGTTGAAAATTGGAGAGAAGAATATTTTATTATTTTTTAAATGATATTCTTAGGTAAATTAAAATTGCATAAAATACTACAGGGACCATTAACCAGTTTTAAAAATGTACCAACTGACACAGAATATACTTCATGTCGTCTTAATATCAATAATCATATTTATTAATAATTATCATGATTAATTACAAATGTTACATTTATATTTTATATACTATTAATACCTAAATATAAAGCTACAAAACAATACCTAAATTAAAAATAATTAAAATTAATGAATTTATTGATTGACTATTGAGATGTTTTCAAAGATGTTTGTATGAAATAAATTATGATTCTGTAATGACCAACTTCGTAATTGGAACATTTCCAGTATTACAAATATACTAAACACTAACTATTGTGCAAATTAATAAAATTAAACAAACATTTACATCCAATCAGTGATGTAATTACAGGGAGAAAATTAGGAAACTTCCATCTTATTATTTAGCTTAGGTATACTAGTTACATTCATATAGTTAGTTATTTTTTCTATTTATCACTTTGTCAGTAGACAATAAAATGCTAGCAGGTCTGAACAGAGACAATATTAGTCATATTTCCCCTTCAAAGAAATCCTAAGCACGCTAATGAATCCAGAAGTGTTAAATTTCTTAAGTTTAAGTATAAAAATGTCATTATTATAGTAGGTACAGTGTACCTTTGTTTTCTTTGTTCTAACGTCAAACCCTGGTTTGAACCCTTATCCGAAATTCCTTTTTTTTTGGCTATTTCCTGCTGTTTCTTTTGATTCTTTTCGCGCGCAAGATCTCTAGCGTTACCTCCTAGAAAACAAAAATCAAACGATCATATTATACCTGTGTAAACAATCATGAAATATTGAAATGTAACATTCGAATGATACTTACTCGCCATTTCTTATCCGAGATTGGTGATTATTATTTAGTAGGCTTCACAATCCGCTACAAAAATTCGACAATGCGTTCGCAATTGTGTACGATTCTCAGTGGACTGAACAAAATAATTATACCGTACAATTGGTGAATAGATATTTGTTGGTATTTTTATTTTTTAATATCGTACAACTGAATCTAAATGTTATTTTTCTATTAGCTGAATTAAAATTTAAAAGTATAATTCTTAAGAAATAAGACACTATAAGACCAAATGACCGAATTCCAAAATGATAACAATGGTTTGGTTGGTTAAAACCAAAAGTATATCAATTGCATTTCAATAGTTCAATGTAGAACCACGGTTGTAGATAGCAATACTGAATACATCGACTCACAAGACAAAGTCAGTAAGTCACAAAAAATAAATTATTCTGTGCCCAAATGCTACTTGAAAAAAGTGGGGGCCGTAAATTTATAGGTGTTGCCATTTTGATAATTATTATAATCAGCTGATGAACGACGGCTCACCATTCTAATAACTAATAAGTAATAATTCTATTATTTGAAAATTGAAATTTGAATTATTTGATATAATATAATGTATAATGTACCTATATTTGTAATATTTGTATATTAATATTGTTAATTATAAACATTAAACAATATAAACTAAAAACTTAAAATATTAAATTTCCAAAAACGTTGTTTAATATTTTAAATTTTTTCATTATTTAATTTTTGAATTATTGATTCTTCGTGTAATGTTTTAAGTATATAATCACATTATGAGGTTTCACGGAATTAGTGTAATTACTGTAATTGTAATTCATAGTCTCATAGATATACCTATCGTATTTAATAATGAATAATGATGTATTAATATAGTAAGCAGTAAGTACCTAATATAGTAGTCTGGGAAAAAATGGTTTTATCTTAGTATTTATTTTGTTTTATTTTATTTCTTAATAACATAATATTATAAATTATAATATAATGTAATTGTATTAAAATCATCACTAATAATGTAAATAATAAATAGAACCGACCTAGTACCTGATGGATCTAGGATAAAAAAAGCCATTGAAAAAGCTATGGGATAAAAAAATCCACGGATAAAAAAGACGAATTTACTTTTATGCTAAAAATAAACGAAATATTTCGAAAATTAAACTATGTGAAGAATTATGTAACCCTTTTTTGATATAATTGTGTATAAGCATTATATAATATTAATATATAATATACCTATTACCTATATTATATATGCTTATATCCGTTTAATCTTTAATAATTTTTATATACTTTTATATTATAATATAATATTTAATAAAATAATACACCAAATGTTTTAAACTACCTATAGGCAAGTCCGGAGCCCGGATTAAAATTATCGTAGGCCCTACAATTTTTTTATCCCATAGCTTTTTTATCTGTGGCTTTTTTGTCCATGGTTTTTTTGTCGGTGGCTTTTTTATCCGGTTACCGTACCTGATTTAGTGATATTATAATAGTGGTTTAACCTTGAGGGATTTAAGTGTTTAATTTGTCTTTAATTTAAATATATAATTTTTTTTCCTATGTGTTCACTTTATCATAAAACACAATTTTTTTTCTTTTATTTGATTCAAAATAATAATAGGAAAAAAACTACAGTGGTGTTCTAGATAATATTCTTACTTTCAAGTTTGATAATATGTTAATAGAATAGAATTAAAAATATTAAAAAAAAGAAAGCAGTGGATTTTTTTTAGAAAATTTGTCTGTTAATTGTTACACTTTCATAAATAATAAGCAGCGAAAGTAAACAAATTTTTAATCGATATAAATTACCAACACAATCTAAAAACAGTAAAAACGTACTAGGTACATGCTATAAAGAGAAATCTCCAAAATGTATAGTTAATCATTGATCTATTATAATTTATTATAATAGTGTTGTTCATAGTACATTTCAACAAGATATATATTTTTTTTAAATTTGATAAATTGAAATCTGAAATAGCAGTTTCTGAGTTATTAAATTATATTTTCTAAAAATAATAGTCAAGTCGATGCTAATATGTTTAAAATACTTTGTGATTGTGATGATTTGAATTATTATATTTTTTTTTTTATATTAGAACTATGCAATCAATTGTGGTTCACATGTTAGCCATTAATTGATCGTAATTGATTAATTTTCAATCTAAGTATGTGTAAATTAAACATAAAGTTTGTCTCTTATAATATTTCAAACTTGTAAGAACATTAAGTATATTGATATAATTAATTAAATAAATGAACGAATCAAAAGTTTTAGCTATTTGTATAGTTTTATACAATTGTATTATTCCTAATTGTTAATCATAATATAACAATAATGAAGTAATAATATTGTTTTATAAATAATAACAATAATTTTACTGTATTATGTTAAATAATAAATAACAATACAAATATAAAAATAAAATCAATAAAATATATTGATGATTATCTTGACTGATGTAATGAACAGTAAATAGAAAAATACAAGTTGCACACTATTAAACATTAAAGGTTAACATTAAAGTTAAAATACAATCAAAAATAAAAAATAAATGAATAATGCTATCAATAAAATATAATCAAAAATAAAACATTAAACAATTGGTTTTTCAGTACAAAATTATAATTAACTCATAACAATTTTTAATGTATAATATTAGTCACTACATATCTATATGTTTAACTGTATACATACTTTCAAAAATTAAGTGCACACAGTGAACTATCCTAATTTTTCAAATTCGCTTTAAAAGTATAATCTGATATTGAATTTGGTAATTAAGGTATATTTATTGCAATTAATATATTGGTAATTTGATTGAGACATAGGCATTTTCAACTGATAAAATATCACAGGGCACACCAGAACACAATCTGTACTTTCTGTGCGCAAGCTTATGAGTAATAAAAAATAAAACTTTATAGTTTTTTGAAAATTAACATTTTATCAATTCAATGATTATAGATAAGTAGTAAATATTAAATAATGACTCACTAAACAACTAATGTTTTTATTATATAACATTTTATAACAATTTATATACAGTATAAAAATATGATTAATAGTTATACATTCGTTCATTTTTTTTTTTTTTTTTTTTTAATTTGAAACAAGTAACTTACTAATTACAATACAATACAAGTATTTTTGATGGCTCACTTATGCGCGTAGTTGCTATATAGAAAAGAGTTGGTAAAGGAATGAGTAACAATAAAGCATAGTCAACTGGCGGATTTTCCAACTGAGTTATAGCTACAATACCAAATCCATGACTGACCCAATGTACGGCTACGATCAATATGTTTCTTGGCACACATACAGTGTTCACAATCAAATACTTTGCAGACTGTTGAATAAAAAATAGAGCATTATTAACTATTTTAATGAAATAGTTAATATAAAATATAAAATATTTAAATACCTGATTTATTTCTGTAGCAAAATGAATCGCACTTGATATTACAGAAATAACAATTACAATATAAGGAAAGGTGACATCTATTTAATAAAATATATAGAAATTAATTTAAATAACACATATTTTAAATAAAATATTTCTAAATATACTTACAAACAATACCTCCCAGAAATGCATGAATTATAGCTGCTATAGGAAAAAAATATAATCCAGCATATATAGTTTTTAAGTAGGCCCCTCTGTTAAGACCGAAATAAGCAGAGAGCAAAGGACGTATCGTGAGTAAAACAATTATACAAGCGAAATAAAAAATAAAAATCATGGAATATCTGAAAATTGATAACCAAAAATAAAAATATGTTAGATTACACATTATGATTAATATGTTAATACATATAATATGCAATATCATTAATAATAAAAAGGTACAATAATTTATAATGAATGATATAAATATAAATAAAACTTACAATGGATATACAGCTTCTTGAGTGCATCGTAATGATTCACCATAACCTGGTGTTGGATTATACAAAACTGTGTACCAATCAGATAGCCATTGTGTACGACACGACCGAATCCACAGTTGGCCAATAGGGTCAACAACTAGGACTGCTACGGCCGCTGCAATAAATATTTCCAGTATTGCAGATATATTTAGGACAATTTTTGTTTTAGTTTTTTTTTGAGAATTTCCACTAAAATTAAAATATAAAGTATTAAAAGCAATAAAATTAAAACCATTTTATAGAATTAAATAAAAAATTCAAAAATTAATACCTTTTTCCTTTGAATGCCCATAAAATTGATGACAAAGACAGATCTATGTATACAGCATGGAATAATAAAGGCACAGTTGCCATAAATAGGAGATACATGTAATCATATGACGATGGTGAATCAGTGCATGGTTGACAAATGTGAAATGAATTTACTTTTGTACCAGATGGACATGAGCCACAATCACTTGTACGTCCATTACCCAAATCTCGTCGACCACAATAGTAACCTGGACATCTCAGTTCGAGTATATGGTCAATATTGTTATGATTCTAAAAATAAAAAATCAAACCCATTAACTAATAATGCATATTTGACAAAAACATTTTACATTTTGTTTTACTATATAACTATAGATTTAACTCACATTAAGAAAATGTTGGTAATAATCTCCCATTACAGTATGTCAGAATGAGCAAAAATTGTATACGATTATGTTTTACCTAAAAGCATAAACATTAACAATGACATTAAAATAAATAAATATAATATGAGATAATACAAGCAGTATCAATCATGAGGTGCATGGTTCTATATAAATTAGAAAATTATTTAACAGAAATATTTATTTGAAATTATGTTTTGAATAGATGAATAGAATGTTATTTTCACAGAATGATACCTATAATTTAGGAGTGGTTCCGATTATACAGGATTCTTAAAGTGGTTACTGGTATTTACTGTAACAATGATTTATTAATCATACTACTACCTACTACTACTATTGTCCAGTAATAGGTAAATGTATCGTAAACATATTATATGTCTATGAAATGTGTAGTTGATAAAAAAAGGAGAACACAATGTCAAAATATGAATTAAATTAAACTAGTACTCACATTCAACGAAATGAATGTATTAGTTGTGTCAGCCTGCAGTACTAATTATCCAGCTGTATATCAACACAAGTCACAAACCATCATTCATTTTAAAAAGCTTCTTTGTTAACAGTTATAGTGTATACTGAGTTTAAAATTAAAAATCGTTCACTAAGTGTACTAAGTCTACTCGTATACTAAGTAATATAAACAATGACGAAGTTTGACATACTGTAATAATTCGGTCGTGGTCTTGGACTTTGGTTGAACTTTGATTAGTTCAGTTTTAATTTTGAGTCTAGACTGAATTATTATAAACTGTTTGGTCATAACTCGTATAATATAATATTAATATTTTACTTTATAATTTAGATTGATTGAATTTTCTTACTTTTAGAATTAGTGATTTTGATAACATAGAGTTCTGTGATAATAAGAAATTGTTGATAACATTATCTGTGGTGTCGAATTTGTGGTACCCGGTCACTTCCCCGTAAGACATTTCACCGTCCAATTAATAACATAAAATTTTCTGTAAATATACAATATATCTTATAATTATAAATTATGAGCGATTCCAATTAAATACTCATCTGCCATCTAGACTTCGTTCATGGTAAGAACTTACAATTTTTTTTAATCCGTGCAGTTGTATCCTTAAATTTTTTCTTTTTAGCTACCTGATCATGCCCTGCTATTAACTGATTGACTTTTAATTCCGTTAACCCTTGTTCTTTTTCTATTATGTCTATGAATCACCATATAGTTGGATGAGATGCATCCAACAATGACGAAAATACTCTGTGCCAATCTTCGACGGAGTTGATTGTTTTTGGCAAGTCTGCAAGTGTTGCGTCGTATTGATTCCATAGTGCTAAACTAAATGTAGGTGGGCGTCGAGTTCTACGTCTATTTGGTCTACCGATCCAAGTGTCTTCAAAGTAGTCTGTCAATGGAAGCAATAGTTCTTCATTTTCTACAAAAAAACGTTGGGACATTAACTAGTTAAATTTTTCTTCGACGTCTGGTATTGGTATAAATGCTAGAACCATTAACTGTTTTACATTTAAGGCAAAGTTAGCATTTGAAACATATTTTTCTCGTACTTCAGGGGTACACTGTATTTTTCTCCATATACATTGCCCAAAATGAAAAAAGCAGCCCCTTATTTGAACGTCCTTGAAAACGTCTGCAATCGTGCCAAACAGCGCTTGTTCAAAATCAACCATAATACTTGTTGGGCATAAGTTTTTTTCCAAAATTAGAAGTTCTTATTTAGATGTTCTGTGCTGGTATAGTGTGTACACTGAACTCTATACATATAGATGTATAGAGTTCAGTGAGTGTGTAACATGACTAAATAGATATAGATATATTTAGTCATGGTGTGTAATACACCCATGATTCATGAATAATGTATAATTTTTATGCATTGAACTAATTACTATATTGTATTTGGTTCAGTGAGTTTATGAATATACCACAATATGTTATACTTAGCAATTTAGCATCCTTACATTTGTATACTAAATTAAATATCTTTGAGAAAACGTACATATTATAATTTTTAAATAGAAAATTTATTTATCAACTGCAGCAACACAATTCTGCAATTATGGTGGAATGTATTGCAAGACTCATTTTATTACACCAAATTTATTTTTTGTTTTTTTGTTGTATTTTTGACACGGATATTTCATCTATTAATCTAGACTCAGAATTAAACCACATTAAATATAGGTACAAAATACAATTTTTGATTAGACATTATTTTGCCTTATACGCCATAAATAAAGCAAACATTATACAACGGTCATGGATGTCATATTCTTAATATAAAAAAAAATTACAAAGGTACCTAAGTATTAATACAAATAAAACAATTTGAGTTTATTACAGATTAAATGTATTTAAACAAAAAGCTTTCTAGACGCTTTGTACAAAGAAAATATTAGAGTTTGTAAAACTATTCTACTCATCTAGTTCTTTCCATAACAAAATACATTATGTTATATCATACAAAAATGTGTAAATTGGGTATAAAAAAAAATATTTACATGCCTAAGTAATTTATACAGTCACTAAACACAACAAAATAACATTTATATGTTATATTACAAAATATAATAAGTTATAATCCAGGTAAGGATGAAGAATCAGAATTAACAAAACTGTCAAGATTGTCAAGTATATCATAGTTAATTTTTGATGATAGTTTTTTCTTTTTCAAAACCCGTTCCACAGCTTCAGCTGCAGTCTTTGCGGGTGCTCGTAATGAATTTCTTGCTTTTTTTTCTTTAGCTCTAATAACCTTTGGGTTCTTTGCTCTTTCTTCTCTATTCAATTGCATTTTTCTGAAAGCAGTACCATGCATTTTCATCCACATGTTTCTCTTGAGTTCATGGCTTTCCTTAGACAGAATATAAGAATCTATTTCATCTTCGTCTATTACAACATCATACAATGAATCCTCTTCATCATCATCTTCGTAAGACCGTTTATTTTCAGATAAACCCATAATTTCCAATGAAGGCCCTACATTATCAGGTTTACTACTACCTCCAGGTTCAGGAGATGCTGTTGCTGCAATTTCTACTAAGTTGACACCTAAAACTGTAGTATTTTTTTTCTTACTTAGTTCTTTTTCAATTGCAGTTTTTACTTCATCAATCACTTTTTCACTATCATTGGCTTCAAAAAACTTGTCTATGCGCTCCTTATCTCTAGCACGAGCTACTCGATAGGATGGAGGATCGTGAGTTTCTTCTAAATCAACAGTCATAAACTCTTCTATTGATAACATACTAGAAGGTGTGTCTTTAAACTCCAGTAACCGTTTCTTCAAAGTAGCATGGTGACAGTGAACAACTTTAATAATGTCATCAGTAGTACGGTTAAAATCATGCATACGCCCTGAAATCAATAAAGCTGCACCACACAAACTAGATGGTCTTCTACCTAAAATATGAAACGAGATTAGGCTTTATTATGTATATTATATAATAGGCCTAGTGAATAAATTTACCTGTATGAATTGAGTCCCTCATCATTCTTTGCAATAAACGCATGGCTGTTGTATACACAATGTGGGTCTTATCACCAAAATCTAGAGAATTAACAAAACGCATAAGGAAAATACTGGGATCGAGACTAGGTACTGTCAAAGTCAAAGTTTGCATCATTCTCAAATATGTCTTTCCTAGTTCAAATGCATTAACTTCACTAGCATCAGCCACATCTAATAGCATGTGCATAGTGCCTTCCATACGGCACGCTATGTAAACAGATGCTGCATAGATCAGAGCATTCTTTCTTCCTCGTGTAAAATGTCTTTTCAATGCCATATTGTAGTAGACACAAGCGTTATCCAAAGTTTGAGGACTAAGGTTGAGACTGTTGCTTAATACTTGTATACCACGTCTAGCTTTTGCTTGAGTCATTTCTCGAGACGGTTGCTTCATGCCATGATGAAAAGCACTGCCAAAGTTGTGAAAATTAGCAGCTTGAGAATCAGATGATAAAAACTGCCCAACAGCACGAGATCCATGGTCAGTTTCTTCGAATTGAACTTCAGAGACAATATGTGACTCGTCCATGACGCCACCACAGTCCATGCATACTGTTGGTCCATCAGTGGAATCGAGGTTCAGAGAACCGCAGTCTGAACACTTCATGGCTGCTGCTTTAAATGTAATTATTAAAAAAAATTATAAAAATAACTGTTGGTAATAACTAATAAATAAATAAGAGAACTAATCAGATCGAGGATCAGGGCCAACTTAGATTATGAAGATCATTGATA
The DNA here is from genome assembly GCA_009835225.1 of Aphis craccivora. NCBI lineage: Eukaryota > Metazoa > Arthropoda > Insecta > Hemiptera > Aphididae > Aphis > Aphis craccivora. The sequence goes on from VUJU01004351.1 coordinate 13,546, forward strand.
AAAATGATGAGAATTAAACTCTAATAGTCAATTTATCGACGTAAAGTAGTATACCCAGTAACACACACGCAAACCAGATTGGTATGAGTGGAAATATTTTTTAGGATCATAACTATACAAAAACCATTATATAAAAGGAGGTAATTAATCATATTATTTATTTTTTTTACAATAAAATGGGGTGTCTATAACCACGCACGTGGACGAGGGACTACAATATGATACATACACGTCACACGATATCGTTCGTGGCGTAAAACGATTATGAATTTTCATGATTCTATTATTTCATAATAAGACTTCACAATCCAACCGTCCGTGTTAAGTATCGGGTTTAAAAGAATATAAAAACTAGGTAGAAAAAATTACTTACTAGATTCACGTTGTAAATTTGGTACGTTTACGTAGTTACGTAGGTACGAACACTACGACACACTACATTAACCACCGCCAAAGCAACTCCATAGAAAGGATAACGGAGACTAGACCAACTGCCAAGTGGCGACTGGCGACCACTGAATGATCACTGATCAGCCGATGTATTAAAAATTAAAATAAATAATAATTAATTATATTAAAACTACCTATATATAACATGTTTATGTCCAAGTGCAGCTGTACACGGGGAGCTTATATTATTCCCGTGTGATTATGATATCACCACAGATTATATTCATATAATCTGTGATATTACTTATCGTGTTTGTAGTTTGCGGTTTGTAAACCATAATAATATTGTCCGAGTAACTCGGACACTGATAACTGTTATCAGTTTTTGAGCGGGAATAACGAGGTATTCCAAACGAATTGGGAATGTTATAATATTACCTTAACTAACTGTTTAGCAGCCAGCAGGTTATTATAGTTATAATTTATTATTATAGGTAATGTAATATGTACATTACTTATGTGGTGAAATTATACCTATTGTTTTATATCGAAATTGAAGAACTGAATGTGAAAAGAAAATGTGTGGCCGAACTGCTTGGTGAGTAACTTACCTTTATAATTATTTTCATGTATACGAATATGAAATGATGGTTTATTATATCTTAAATAACATAATATTATTCAGTTGATTTACTTCCTTAAAATTCGAAATCATTCATAAATTTTATTTTTGTTAGTTTGATGCTGATTGCTGCTGGATACTAAGTACTTATTGTACTACTGTAGACTAATATAATAATAATTTTCTTGACTTATGAATTATGACTATGTATCATAAGCGTCTGCATCTTTGTGTTTTTTAGTAACTTGAAATGTGAAACTTATTGCAAAGCAACAAGCTATAAAGATCTTAAAGACACATTATATCGTCAACCAGAATGGCACAATGAAATGAATGATAATTTTGAATTTAAACAATCCAACAACATAGCACCTACTGATGTAACTCCTATTCTTGTTTCTGGCGAAGAATTTGTAGGCTACCCTTCTAGGATATTGACACCCATGGTATGGGGTATGATACCTCCTGGCATAAGGTATTTAACTAAAATATATTATATATATATATTTATATATTTTGTATATATAAAAAAAAAATAGTTATCATAAAAAATAATGAGTGTATAGTATTAATTGTAATTTTATTTTTAATACTAACTTAAGAAAAATCTTTTAGGGAAACTTTAACAATCATGGATTAACTACAAATAATTGTAGAATAGAAAATGTAACAACTTCAAAATTGTACAGTGAACCATTGACTAAAGGAAGAAGATGTATTATAGTTTGTGAAGGTTTCTATGAATGGAAAACAACAGAAGGACCTGGAAAGAAAAAGCCATATTTTATATACATGCCCCAAAAAAATGGAGTTAGTATTGAATAGAAGTAACCACTTTTTTTGTATTTAACCAAAAAGCCATAAATTCTCTTCTGCTCCTTAGTCCAACCTATTTTAGAGTATGGATCAGTTATTTGGGACCCTCATTTATCTATTGAATCCTTAATGATAGAAAGGGTCCACAGAAATTTTTATCATTTGCTGCTTATTCTCTAAAAATACACTGTCCTCTTCATGACTACAAACCTGTCCTTATAGCTTTAAGTTTATCTAATCTTGATGATCGTAGACTTATTGCTAATATAACTTTTTTTAAAAAGCTTTTATCTCAGTAGTTATTGATAGTCCTACCCTACTCTCTCAGTTATGTTTCAAAGTTCCATCATGTCCGACTAGATCGTCTCCTCCATTTTTAATTCCATTTTCTTCTTCTAATTACTTAGGTAATTCCCCTATAAACCGTCTTATGTGTATTGTTAATGAAGACCCCACTTTCAATTTTCTTTAAAAATACTGTTAAACTGGGTCTTTGTTAATACTATTTCAAATTCTTTTAATTTTAGTTTTTGTTGATTAATTGTTTATTTATTATATTTGTAATTCATTCATTTAATTTACTATACAATTACTATTATATTACTCTTTGTTTTTGAGCTCAGGCCTGTACCTTATAAAAAATAAATATTAATTGTAATAGGTAATTAACAAATCTTTAAATAAATGAAAACTTAATGTTATAAAAAAATATTTTTATATAGGTTTCAATTTATGATACAAATGCTTGGGAATCAGCTCAATGGTCAGAGCAATATGGTTGGTGTGGACCATCTTTACTTCAATTAGCGGGTATTTACAATAAATGGAAATCATCCAATGGGGAGGATGTTTATAGCTATTCAGTCATCACAATGGAATCGAGTAAGACATTCTCTCAACTTCATCACAGAATTCCTGCAGTTTTAGAAAATGAACAACTTATAGAGGTTTGTCCTTGTACATAAAGTAATGATTACTTTAATGTTCATTTAGTAATACATTTTACTTTTTTTAAAACGTATTTTTACTACATAGGATTGGTTAGATACTAGAAGGGTGTCTGCAAGTCAAGCTATCTCTATGCTTCGTCCTACTGATAATTTGACCTGGTATGAAGTGTCAAGCACAGTCAACAACTCACGTAATAAAAGCGTAGATTGCAATAAACCAATATCAAAAATGTATGTATCTTAAGTTAGATAATTTAATTATGTGTATGATTTTAGGCCAAACATGTTTCATAATTTAAATTAATTTTTCATATTTTTAATTTTAAACTAATATTACAAATTAATATTAAAGATTTACTAGAAAAATATAAGTTTCAATATGCCCATAGTTTTCTGGTTCTTTTGTGTATGTATTAGTTAAAATACCGTGATAGACTAGTGTTTTACAACATTAAGGTCGTGAAACTATCTTTGAATCTCATTATTATTAATACATTATTTTAAAACCATCAACTCCATTTAAAAAATTTCAGAAAACATTGTCATACACCTTTTAGTATTAGACAGGAACTACATATTAAGCAAATATTTTCAATATGTACAATGTACCCAATGATGTAGTTTATCTTGATTACAACTGTTGATACATTCCATTTTTGCTGAGTGTAGACTATAAACTATAAAATAATAGTATAATACTTATCATACGTGCTCAATTATAGTTAAATGATTGTAGTGGTTGTTAAAGTATGTTGTTATGTACAGTTTGTTAAAGAGTATTTAATCGTGTTGTACGTATTATAATCAACAATATAATAATTTAAAATTTTGACAAGAAATTATAAAATAAAATAATAATATTACCTACATGGCAACATCATATTCTGAATTGTTATGTAATATAATGAAAAAAATAACTTGAGAAGTAAATGGGATGTCATGATGTGGGAAATAGAACTTATTTCACGATAGGTTGAATAAATTTCAATTTTAATAACAACATTTCTTGATATCTATACTTATTAACTTGCTTATTTTAAAAAGTAATTTTAAATTTATTATTTATTTACAGAGTTAACAAAAGCAGCACTTTTATGACATCTTGGTTATCAGGTAAAAATAAAAAAAGTGATAATAATGATAATGATCAAATGAGGAAAAAAGCTAAAAATTAATTATTGAATATTATAAAATGTTAATTGATGTATACAACATAATATGTTATTTATAAGAATAATATTTTCACAATAAAAGATTTAATATTTGGTTCATTTTTTAAAGAATTGCAAATGAGCAACAGTTATTAAATATTTTTAACAATAACTACCCAAATTATAACTATTGATCAAGTAATTGTTTATAGGCTAAATAATCACTGTTTAGTTAATATTTTAGTTTTCACCATACAACCAAGAATCACTGGACCTTGACCATGATACCACTTCTTTCTCCGAAAACCACAAAGCAATTTCTTTGTTGGCTGATTCTACAGAATCCGAACCATGAATTATGTTGCTAATAATTTTAAAAATTTTAAAATTATAATCAAAAAAAAAATGTTTATTGATGTAAAAAATATTTACCGGCCAACTTGGATGCATAAATCACCTCTAATTGTACCAGGATTTGAGTTTTTTGGGTCAGTTGCACCAAGGATGAAACGTCCAGTCTTAACAACATCCAATCCTTCCCAAACCTATAATGTGATGACATAATTTTTTTTTTATTATTTTTAATCAAGTGAAAAACATGTCTAATAACCATTGGTACTACAGGTCCACAAGCCATATACTTGACAAGGCCAGGAAAAAATGGCCTGCTTGATAAATCAGCATAGTGTTTTGATAACAATTCTTCTGATGCCTGGAATAAATAATAAGAAACTTGATATTTAAAAATATTAATTTTAACTCAGTATACCTAATATATATTTTTATTATTTTTCAGAAGAAAATATACAAAATTATGCTTTGAACCGAGGCTGCAAAGTGTTTTAAACAAGTGCATTTTTTAAAAATGTTTTATTAGGACTGAAAATACTGGCCGAAAGTTAAAAAAAAAAAGCCGATAATAGTTTATGCCATGTAAATGAAAAAAACATTTTAAACACATTAAAACCCCTCTTTTTACAACCCTGTTCTTGTTGAGCAATTTAAATTATCATTAACTACCTCTGACTACTATTATTGATTTTATTTTACATATTCTTTATAAAACCTAAAAGTATAATGTATTGCTAAAATACTAACAATAAAAAAATATTATTTTCAGTCTTAAATTTTAGATATTATTTGTAATTATATTATTGTAATTCCCAATTTTGAACTTAATAAAACTTACCATAATATTGACATTTAATTATTTTTTGAAATAGTTTTATATTGAAAATTAAAATGCTATAACATTTATTTACACTACTACAATGTGTATTATAAGTAGTACAGTAGAGCATTAATTTAATCGAACCACCCTTGATCTCAATGTAAATGGTGGTTCTCTACTTTATTTGTCTATTATAAATAGTTATTGTCTGATTAAAAGTAATAAATAGTTTTACTTAAGAACTATGAGTACTTACCCACATAAATTTCATTGCAACCAATTTGAATCCTTTTTCCTCAAAGCGTTTGATTATCTTGCCGACCAGGCCTCGTTGAACACCATCCGGCTTAACCATGATGAATGTACGTTCTGAATAAGCGTCTCCACTCATTTTTCTGTAGAATTAATAAACACAATCTGCACGAACAAACAAAAAAAGGCAATCTTTTACTTTATTACTCCAACACCAGTAACACTGATCCAATATAATAAGTACGACTCTACGAATAGTCGCAAAAATGCCTGTGAAGTTAGCTCCCGGACACGGATTAAGATATACAGGATGCCGAACGACAGCCCGTTATCAGTATTTTT
>VUJU01004352.1:0-19228 GCA_009835225.1 Aphis craccivora
ATATACCTGTTATTTTATCAGTTTTAATTATACATATGTATAAAATAAATATTAATTAATTAAAGTTTGAATTTAATTTTTATAAATATATATATATTTAAACCTAAGACCTAACAATACATTGTATAACATAAAAAACGATGCAATTTATCTGTATTTTTTCAGTAGTTCAAATTAATAACTTATAATGAAGTTGAATAAATTATCTATCAAAAATATAATTAACTATATTCGGAATTATTTAGCTAATTTAATCAGTTAAGGCATTGAATAAAATTCTAATATTTTAATTAAAAATGTACATAAATAGCCAATAGTTAAACAAAAGTTAAGTCTCCCCGTAAATTGTATTCACGCACCGCTACTGGTTATAATATATTATTAACTATTAGGTATGTTTCGACCAAGTAAAATCATTTTTATGGAGTTGGGAATGAGAAAATTAGCTGTGCAATTTGAGAGCAAAAATTAATAATTTTAGTTGATTTGTTTTTTATTGAAAAATTATTTGTTTGAATAGATAGGCTTCATAAAATTAAATTTAGTTCTAAGAATTCGAATGACTAAACTAAGACAAAGTCTTTTTAAAATTGATTCAGAATAATATTCAAATCGTCTATTTTAATAATATCTATATTCACCACTCCTCGCGGTTTTAATGGGGGTAATTGATTATAATAATGATTGTCTTTATAGAACATAGATTACAAAAAAACTTCAAGAGTGAGCCCCGTAGACGTCTAGTTAAAATATTACATAATTTTCAAAATATCTAAACATAATAATCATACTACCTATATAATGATTAAAATTTGAAAAAGAAACCGGACAGATAATGAACGATCGTATCATTTTCTTTCTAAAAATGAAAACCACCGACACCGATTTTAAGTCACCGGCAAGAAGACCATTATATTAAATATATATATATACACATTTAGAGGACTAGATCAATCTAAAGTGAACAAAGCTGGTCACTCTCAGTCGACTTTCAAGGTCGAGAAACGAAAAACAAGTGACGGTCGTCTTCAAACGAAATAATATGTACCTACTGTAGACACTAGACAGGTGGGAAAAATGAATAACTTATCATTGTAGTTATTTGTGGCTCGGCGTGTTTTAGTTATATAACTATATTATAAGGTGTGCGAATCGTCAAGCACATTCTATCTATAACGGACTGTATATAGTTATTGTCTTGACTTTGGGCTTTCTCGACGAAAACGGTGTGTCGCTAGTATTATTTCTGTCGTAACAATACATACAATTAAATAACTCACGGAGTATACAAATGACAAACAATAATATGTATAGGCATAATCATCATCATTAATCAATATTATTTGCATTGGATGTGACAAACAGAAAAATAATGTTTTGTGTTTATCTACAAATTAATGGAGTTTTGTCAAACGAGAATCATAAAATCTATTACAGTACCTATATAGATACCTATTTATTCATTCCAGAGTTCAATTGAGCCGGTTTCTCTCGACTGGTATATTATTTATTTATGTAATAGAAATGTACGTCAATAATTGAATTTTAGGCAAATAATTCACGAATAACGTATTTCGATGACCTAAGCGTATTTGAGTATTTGACAAATACGCCTGTATTTGCATAGTGTTTTTACTTCTGGTTAAGTAATTAAAAATATTGGAAGGGAGGGTTACTGAAAAGTAATTAAACAATAAAATTGTAAATAATCCGAAAACAACATTTTTAATATTTATTAGAAAATGAAAAAAAAAATACTACACTATTAAAAAAAAACTCTCATTTAACCACATGTCCGCATCTAGTACCTAAATAAATGATTATAAACTATTGTATCTAACATAATCAAATTACCAACCTTGTTTAGGTATGCAATTGTTTTTTGAATAATGATAAGAAACTTTTAATGTATTTCGTCGTATATTACACTATATTATTCATAATATATATAATATGTATACGCACATTGTGTAATAATTATCTACAATATAGACATAGACGCTCGGAAGGGGGTGCAAGCTGGCGAATTTCCCCCCCCTGGCTTTTCAAAAATATGTTTTAAATTGAATGTTTAAAGATAAATTACTAATTTTTATATAATAAATCCTAACATTGCCCCCTCCTAGAAAAATTTCTGCGGGTGCCTATGAATATAGACCTACCTTAGTAAGTATTTAGAAAATTTAATAATACTCGTAAATACGCTCACGTAACACAGCTAATTGTTGTAAAAAATAATTACAAGTATAATAACTGTAACCTAAGTCCTAACCAACTAATATTTGCCTTTGTGGCTTTGCCTAATGTTAGGCCACGCTGAGCGTATCAGTAGTGGTTACAATTAAAGATTTTGGTGAATAATATTAATAATAAATGTAGGTAATGAAGTGATGTATACATTGAGATGACGCTACATCTGCATGACATTTTGTCTCCGTTTCGCAAACATACAACATAAACCTTCGATTGAACCAATTTTGGTCTAATTGTGTGTTGTTAGCTTTAGTATTAGAGTAAATTAAGTGTCAAATTTAAAGATAAGAACATTATCTGTAATTAAGCAATACCTAGTGTTGTTTTTTTGTATATTTGAGTAATATGACATGTACTCTGGCGTATTTGACTACGCGACCGGACGTCTTGGTTGGAATTCGTAGATCCTGCGAATCCCACTAGGATGTTTGATATCTAAACCTCTTTTTACTATGGCACGCCAGTTAGTCGAGTACGTAAGGTCTACCTGACAGAATCTTTTGAACAAAAATTTTCTAAGCCTTCTAACAAACAGATTAGGTACATTACGCCGGTACACAACACTAGCTTTTTTCAATATATTTTATTTTTTAAGTAAGATTTGAGTGTTGTAAATATTACAAGTGAAAAACCATAAACTCACCTTTATTTTTGACAATATAGGTAAATTCAAAAAGCCAACAACATAAAATTGGTTCTACTGATCAGTCTGAACGTACATTTGCTATGTTGTATATTTTGTAAGACGAAGACAACACATTATATGTTGTCTTAAATAATATTTTGCGTATGATTTGGTAAATGAACAATTATATATACAAATATACTTATATACATTAGAATTTTTATACAAATATTTAATTATATCTTCATAGTGATTAAGTAGTTGAACTTTATATATAGTGTAACTATTGAGTTTACCTCGTCAGTCATTGAATAGATTACTATAATTTTAATTCAATATTACACGATTTTTAATGAAGATACAGTCTCAGTTTTTACTTTTACCACTCCTCCAATCAGAGAAAAAACACAATAATATAGACATATTCTTCACCACTGTCTTAACGTTATACTTAACATTATTGACCACATTGGCGTATACATAACTTTATATAATTACTTTCTGGCTACTGCAAAAATTAATATTAACACATTAATATTCAATAAATATAATAGTTGATATAAATCTCGTTAAATTATATGCATTGCACATATTTATTAGTAAAAAAATTTATTTACCTATTATAGCTGTATAATATATTTTATAGATTACGTTAATAGTCACTAAAAATAAGAAATAAAAAAAAACATTAAATCAAGATAATATTTTATTCATTTTTCAAGAATAAAACGCAAAATTATAATAATTAAGCCATTTGAAACTTACTTTAATTGTTAGTTGTTACTAAGAAAAATTTTGAGTCAGAAAGACTATTATATTCAATTATCACTTTGTCAACTGTTTATTTTATATTTTAATATTACGAAACCTTTGAAGTGTTACTCGTGAGTGGCTTCTTTAATCATAACAATCACATTATTGACCAAACACTCTTATTATATATTTAAGTATACCTATATGATTTATAACTTAATTTCACTTTAATATATAAACCGAGAAATTCTATTTTTTTATATTATATAATATTTATTAATATTTATTTTCATTTATATTTAGTACCTTAAGTACCTACTACCTAGTTAGGTACTAGCTGATAGTACCTTTATTGGCTTTATTACTACTATAAATATTAAAAAAATTTGACTTCGGGTGTGTTTTCTTTTAAAATATACATATTTTTGAAGGATTTTAAAGGAGTTTAAATTTAAAAAATAGAAAAGTCATTTTTAAGTAAATTTTAACAATTCAAATTTGAATGATCTATATATAGAAACGAAGAGTTCAATATTTTTAGATAAAAACTAAAAAGTCTAATAATGAATTAGATCGCTTTTTTTAATTAAATTTTTTTTTATAAAATCCATATTATTGTGTGGTACCATCGATTTTGCTGTATGGCTGCACTATTTCTACTGAACTTAGGATACCAATGGTCCTATTGTGATTTGCAATCACCAACAGTTGTTATGATCTATATTTTTGTCACAACTTACATAACTATGAGATAGTAAAATAAGGTGTTTCTACTGTATCTATATAATGAATATTAATTAAGTACTAATTATTGGTACATTAATATTTTTTTTCCATTTATTATTATTTATAATATTTGTTTATTTATAAGACTTTAATTAGTATTTTTTTGCATTAACGTAGAATTTGATAGTTTTATAAAAATATACATTTTTTATTGAGATTTTTATTAGGTTGTTTATTGAGTATTTATTTACTTTGATGATTTGGAGTCTTATTCATGGTCACCGTAGAATTATTTACTATTATTTACTATGGGTAATATTAAATATATTATACATAATTATTAAATATTAGTTAATTATTTAGAATATAACATTAAAAATTGTACATATAAATAAAACTTACATATTAAATTTTTAACTTGATAAAACAAAAAAATCTTTTTCAATCATCAAATATGGCCAGTTAAAATTATATCAATACTAGTATAGGTAGCAAAAAGTTACAATGGTATAATTAGTTGGGATTAACTAGTAAGCATTTTAATGTATAGCCATCAATTGATAGATATTGGAAAGATTTCATTATTTACATATAAAAGAAAAAAATACAATACATAACAGTAAAGAAATACCTAATTGTTTTTTTTTTTTTTTTTTTTTTTAATGCAAGAATACCAATAATATTAGATTGTTATATTTCAATGAAAAACTAAAAATATTCATAGTACTTGTCAGTCATGAAAGAAAAACTTACAAAAATAAATTGTTAGTAAAAAAAATTTAAAGAATCTTTCGATTACATTTTTTACATTACTCGTTATGATGTTCTAGTTCGTATGAACATGTTATACTTGAATACGGATATTTTTAATGTCTGAGAAAAAAGGATAAACGTTATAGTATGATGGTTACAATTGATGAGCTATTAAATATAACAAAAAAAAGTAGATAACTCAAAAATCTATCAAAAAAAAAAAAATTAATTTTGAAAATTCCTGTTTCCTTTTATTTTTTGGTTGTATATTATATCGTTAAATATTATAGTTTTTTTTTTTAATATCATTAATAAAATAATAATATACATAATTATATAATAATATATAATATATAATAATTATAGATATATATATTATATTATATATTATAAAATATAAATATTTAATCATAACAACCAATATTAATCACAATGATCGGAACTAAATAATATAGTATTCTGCATGTAATATTTCAATATTATAATTTATAAGTATGGTTATACCATAACTATTTACTGTATAAATTATGAGTAAATTTAGCACTTATTGGTTATTACTTATTATACTTATTAGGTAATACACAAACAAGTACGTACACCAATTAACCGACAACTTAATACATAATATAAACTATGTTTAATATTTATAAATAGTAAATACATTCGTAAAAAAAAATAATCAATTTCAAAAGATTTTCATCAATTAAAAACTCAATAAAATATTTATTTGATAATCATAATTTTTTTTATGAAAAGAAACATTAAATAATTATTAATACCTATACGGGTTTTTTAAATTATTGATTTTGAAACCCGGGTAGAAACTTAAATTGCTAGAAGTTTCTTGGGTGATTTATCATTTACCACATAAGGTTTTAAGTAATTTTGAGTCTTAAAATGGTCTATAATAATGATTTTCTAATATCAGTAATATCCATCTAGGTAAAATGTCAAGTAAATACAAAAGAATTTTAAAAACTTGAAAAATACCTTTCAAATACGAAATAACTATTGTGTATTTCTTGGGCAATTCTTTTATTCATTTATTATTTATCACGTATAATAAATAATTGTAAATACAAGTATATTATAGTAAGTAAAATTGTATTTTAACGATCGTAGATATACCGAAAACACTCATTAAAATATCGTACATAAACTATCTACCCACTATAAAATTCACTTCAAATTGAGATTTAATTATTTAATTCTCCGGTATTCAACAATGACTAACTAAAATTATTATTAGGATTTGATATTGAACGTTTCTAAGGAGTTCAATGGAAAATATGATTTGTTCATGCATAACGTGTTTCTTGCGAATATTTGCGTATACTCGTAGTACCTAATAGATCATAAGTGTGTGTACGCCGTACAGTAAGTACCTAGTATAAATTATTAAGTGAAGATCTCCCTCACGTGACCCCACAATATGTCAATAACGATATGCAGGAATAGGTACTTATTATTTTAGTCTTATAACCCATAAGTATATATAACTGAAGTACTAACACTAGTACCACAATATGGTACGTACGGCGTACGAAATCTCCACAACGAGATATTACTCGTTGAACTTAAATTATTGTTATTTTATTTTTTAAAGCATTACTCTTTGGACAATATTGTTTTGTATAACATAGTTGAATGTTAAAATTTCTTAAATTGGTCAATAATTGATGTATTGTATTCAGTGATCATAAAAATATCGGTTAGGTACCTAGGAGTCGGACAGGACGGTATAGTAAATAGTAATGCCTATACCTTTGGCGTTACTTAGTTATTATTCTGAAAAAAATATTTTGAAAAGTTTTTATTTTTTTTCGCAGTAGGTACCTCAGAGCTGGAACTCATAAGTCCAGATGGGTGTTATATAGAAGTAGTTTTATTTTAAAGTTTGTATATCTTTGTGTAATGATGTGCTTACCTACTGTTACGTAGGCAATCTTTTTAGTTTTTGTCTTTGTGTTGAGCGGTCGAGGTTAGACGTAATAAAAGTCCTAAGTACATTACTGTTTGGGATTTGTGACAATGGTAGTAATCATTTATTTGTTTTATGTTTGCAGGACACATTTAGCCGTTATCGGCGACAAACGGTTGACAGCACGAGCAGTACCGTCAATAAAATCCAGGAGAATAAACACAATAACAATGGAGAGAGTGACACTGCCCGTGACGGTGACAAGGAACACAATACTACTCTTATTTATTTCATTACGCCTACGTATCCACGACGAGAGCAAATTGCCGAGCTCACCAGATTAGGTCAGACACTAATGCATGTCTCCCGACTTTATTGGATAGTAGCTGACGACCGACCAGACTGCAGTCCCCAAATAATGAACCTACTACCAGATTTCAGTGAGAATAATGTTCAATAATAATATGTTTTTACTTTCCTAGCTATATACCTATTGATTATTCTAGTCACTAGAATAGGGTTAGGTACTCTTATCATTGCACTTACATTTGTTTTTCAACTGATCATGGCCAATATGGTCTGAATAGACTTCAACTCGGTTGTCAAATTTAGATGGGGACCGAAAAAATAAGTAATCCTCCTAGAAATCATATACCTCAGTTACTCATATTATTTAAAGAAAAAATTAAACAAAACATGAAATATTTTCAATGTCAATCATCAAAATAGACAATAGTTATAACATGCATTCCACTATAACGCAGTAATATTAGTAAAATTCAGTTCTTAAAATTCATGAATTTATAACTTTTATTTATATCATTTTATTAGACAGTTTAAAGTATTATTTTATTAATAATCTAGAACTGAACTTTTAAATCTTGAAAATGTATACAATTATTAAAAATTAAATTAAATTTATGTGCTGGTTAGATTTTAAAGTGCATAATCAATTACTAGAGTAAAGGTGCCCAGTACTTGCATAATTTTATTTAGGTACCTATAATAAGAATCCACAAATAAATTAATGTTAATAATTAATATAATAAATATTTGTGATGAATACCTATAGCTTTTGTTTAATTTAAAACCAGAAAATAAACACAATTGATAATTAATGTATGTATGATATTAATATACTTTTTATGAACCAGCCCTATAACCTAAATATGAAGTGGCCTAGTGGATATTTTTCTACTTGCTCAGTCAATCTCTGTAATCAATATTAATACTTATAAAACTTGCACAACTAAAAATAATATTGTGTGTTACTAAATTTTCACTTATTATGATTTATTATTTTTACAGGCATTCCTTACACATATATTGCTAGCCCTATGCCAGCGATATATAAACGCGACCCCGACGCCATGCCCCGTGGTGTTTCCAACCGTAGAGCTGCTCTCAACTGGATAAGACTGAATCACAACATTAATGACACGAACGCTGTCATTTATTTTGGTGATGATGACAACACGTTCCATCTGGATCTTTTTAAGGAAATACGTACCACTAAGAAAATATCAATGTTCCCGGTTGGTTTGGTCGGGGAGTATGGTGTTAGTTCACCAATTATTGATAAAGTTAGTTAATCATTTTTTCTCAACACATTAGCTATAGAGTATAGACTATACAATTAAACAAATATGTAAATATTTACCATTGTACATATTGTATCTTGTATAGAATAAGTATATGTAGTAGACAATAGACATTAAGTCTACTACATATACTTAAGTAATAAATTCTTATTAATCCTTTATGGGGTTTAGGGAAAAGTAGTTGGCTTTTTCGATAGTTGGCCAGCAAAAAGAAAATTTCCTGTGGACATGGCTGGATTTGCTATTAATGTTCAACTTTTATTCAAATATCCTTATGCAACTATGCCATATAAGGCAGGTTTCGAAGAAGACCGTTTTCTTTCAGCACTGGCTATTCGATTAGACGAAATTGAACCAAAAGCAGAAAATTGTACAAAGGTATGTATAAATGATAAATTACATAATATAATTACTTAATATAAGTTTATTCTGTATGTTTAATTAATTTGGAACTTGCAATAATAGTTTACAAAAATTGTATATATTTTTATTTTATTTTTAATTTAAATGTACCTATTGAATGATTTAAAATGTTAAATGATTACCTTACATTTTACAGTAAGCAAACATTTAAAAACAATTACATTAAATAAATTTATTACAAAATATAAACTATTAAATATTTATTACATTATATAGTTACTAGTTAGGTACTTGTTTATTTGTATTTAATAACAACTTTCATAATATGTTTACTAATTGTATATATTTTTCTATCCGTTTATATTATTTATTAATTTTTATTTTTGAACCAAAGTAAATTTTATAAGGTTTATGATTTATACTGTCTGCCTCATATTATATAGTTCATTTGAAAAGTAATTTTTACGATCCACTGGAGTGTATAATGACTGAAACATTGTTGTATTTTATTACAGTATAAAAATAATAAGTATGAATAAATTATTTTAGTTTGTTAGTTCATTACAGTTTGATTATTTAAAATTATTTAACTGTTGTTATATTATTAATATTATCATTTATTACATATGAAATAATCTCTACATATTATTCAACACAGATTTTGGTTTGGCACACTCAAACAGCAAAGAAACCCAAGCCAATAGTCATGGTCAAATCCAAAGCATCATTGCCTGGTTCACTTGCTACTCTACTCGATCAAGTAACTATGTTAGGTATTGGTGGAGTGAGCGAAACCACAGGTAGGTTAAAATAGTAGTATACAATTTTTAGTTTTTTAGTATTAATTCCATTAATAAGTGTGTTTAATTTGTTTCAGGTGTTCGCAGTTATATGACAAAAAATGGTAATATTTTTAGAGTATGACTTATATAACCTCATTTTCTTTTAGTATTTGTATAGAGTGTTTTATTAGATAAAAAGTAGTATAATTTTTAATATAAATTATAATTATTATAAGATTTTATTTTATTTCTTTTAATTTGTATTGTTACTTTTAATATTTTTGTTTTCATTTATATATTTTGTTGTTGTTGAAGTCATTATATTATAATATTGTTCATGTTTTTTTTTTTTTTTTAATGTGTGAGTAACTTGTATACTATAAATTAAAAATTTTAAATTTCAACACAAAATAATTTTATTTGATTGCCAAATTATAGCTTCATTACTTTAAAATTTAAATAATGAATCTATTCAATAATTATTATTTTTGTTTATTTTCTAAGATAAATGTTATAACAGATTAGTTTCAGTATTTTATATATATATATGTAAAATGTAAATAATATACATGTAATTTGATTTTTATCACTATATAGTATTAGTAATTGCCACTTTGTTGTCTCATTGTATTATCTTTCATTTGATGATGTTGATATTTCTCCAATTATTTCATCCAACACATAATTTAGCAACCCCATTGTTTGATCTTGAACCAAAACTATGTCAAAAGCAAGTTTATATTGTTGCAAATAACCATCCTCGTGTTCCATCTGTAATTAATGTAATATATTCATATTATGTTAAAAATGTATATTTATTCAAATAATTTATATTATACAAAATATATGCTATTACCAAATCAGCATTTAAAAAACCTATGCGTAATACGGTATCGTATGGGATACCACCATCCATGTTTGCATCTCCTAACGAATCACCTAAAAGGATAACATTGGACCTTCCGCTTAAAATTGTATCCTGAAAATAAAAATAAAAATTTTATACTTCACAAGTAATATTAATATATTTTAATGTTACTTTTACATTTTGATGCGTTTCAATGTATGTATGTTCATTTTTGTTAAATACATGTATGAGTTTTTCTCCTTTAAATCCTTCAATCTTGGATAACCCATTATTATCTTTAGACATTTTTAAAAAATTTGATACAACTGTTACATTCTCAGTTAACAAATTTTCATGCATTAGTATAAGTTCAACCACATCACCAATGCCAGCGGATAAAACAATAATAGGTATTTTTTTACAAAATAATTTGTTAAATGCTTCACTACTACCATCTCTAAAAAAAAAAAAACAAATATTATCAAAGATATCAATTATAAATTGAAATAGAACATCTATAGTTATTTGTAGTATTTATTTATTTAAGTTTTAAATGCACTCGGCCCAATTACATAAATAATAACAACATTCGATCTTAACAGTAATATACAAAAAGAAAAGAAATGAAAGAGAAAAAACAATGACGTACAATAAAAATTATAATATAATATACTTATAACTATGAATTAACAAGTAAGAAATTACAATATTTTTTTAATGAATTTTAATATTGATATTTAATTCATTTATAGTTTTCATGTTCTATGATGGGGAGTATTATTGCTTCCATAATTAGTTACTTCTGTTATAAGATAAGTGTTTTTAGACCGAGAGTTATGAGTTTGGGCATGGAAGAAGAAACGACTTAAGAACTCAGGACACTCAATATTTCCTGTAAAGAGTTCTTATATGTTCTATGTGTCCTATGACACAGTTAATATCTTATATGTTATTGTAAATTATAATATGTCTTGTATTTAAAAGTAGATAAAATTTAAACGAATTCACTATTAAAAAAAGAAATAGGTTTTATTTTAATTTATACATTCGATCAAACATCTATACATTTAATATTGATCTCAGATTTAGTATTTTAGCTATGTAACATTTCTATCAATGATGGTCCGAAAAAAAAAAGTTTGTATAGCATCAAACATATCTAATATTATTCACATAAAAGAAAATAATTGATTAATATTAAGCATCAATTAAATAAATTATTGAATATAACAATGGCTTAGAAAATAATAATAATACCATAAAACATTTAATTAAATAGACAATTTATATTATAATTTATGATTAATAAATTTGGTGAAATTAAATAACTAACAAGGAACTATATGAAACTTAAAAGTAAAAAAATATTTAATCATTAATTATTATAATGTTATAAAATATAATACTATACTCTATTCCAACTAAGAGTGAACCACTTGCCGACCAAAACTCGTTTTTTTTTTCGCTCATGTTTGTTGCCACGAGAGCACTGACGACAGCTAACAATCAATCATAGTGCTCCTAACACTAGCCGGAGGGTCCGTCGATTGCCGGCGGTTCAGTCTGCATGCGCAAAAACGGTTCACTCTTAGGTGGAATAGAGTATAGTCACCATCAAATTTGTCAAATAACAAATAAATAACTCCCTTGAATATCATGAATTATTTTCATAACAACTACCTAATGATTTAAAAATACCTTAGATGAACGTTAGCTTTCTCAATAGATTTTTTAATATCTTCATACTGAAAACACAGGCCTTTTAACAAAAGTTCACTCTGTTGCCACCATTCTTCAATAAATGGTAACTTTTGTGCAACTGTCATTTGTGTGTTATCCTCAATTGGTCTATATTTTTGTAATAGTGTTAGTGCTTTTTTTTTGTAATTTTCTGATAAACTATCACACGATTCAAATACACCTAAAAGATATAAAATTTTCATTAGCTTAATTTATTCTTATACATAATTAATATTGGATAAGTATTAATTTTACTATTTTATGCAACAATTTATTGTATTGCATTTAGCTACCAAAAACATCTTAAAATTATACATTAGTGGTTAATTATTACTTATTACTATGAACTATGACTTAAAAACAGGTAAATATTTGATTAAGTGTTTGTTTTTTTGTGCATTTTATTTTCCAAACCTTTGAACTATTAATGATTATAAATTACAAAATAATTTATGATTAAATTTAACATTAATATAATGATATCAAACAGTAATAATAATTAAATAATGTATCATTTTATTTGTATGTCATATTACTCATATTATTATTGAAAAAAAGTTAATAAATAAATATTTCCAAAATAATATACAAATAATTTGACATTTTTAGAGTGCTCACTTAATGGACAAAATATGGTTTGTATAATATTTCAGATAGCAACAAGTTCCAGAATTAAATAATATATTAACATCATAAAAATATATAAAATTTTGTTTCTACCATTATATTATTATAGTGTAACATAAAATATCTTAAATTAATGCACACATGATTTTATATTTTAAGCTATACATTTTCAGGATTACTACGATTTGACAATTATTTAACTTTGGTTTTCTCACAAATAATATTATAGTAGTTATAAAATATCACATTTTAAGAATAACTTATAATTGATACCAATAACCAATAATGTCTTAGTATATATGGAATACTTTACTCCAATTGTTAATCCATTCAATCTTATTTTAATTTTATTTCATACTTAATAAAATTTACCTAAATGTTCACTTTTATAATTAAAAGCATTTAGTTTAAAATTAAGCAATGAAATTAGAATTTTTAGCAAAATACATAAATTATTTAATATTTGTAAACTATATAACCTCAAAAATGTACTAAAATTCTATCATATTATTTATTAAATGTTAGTATGTATATTTAGTAAAACAAAAAAAAAAAAAATCAGGAGATAAAAAGAAAGTCCAAATACTAATAACATTAATTGTGAAGAAATATTTAATAATATATTAGATTTCAACTTTCAACTTACTAAAACTACTCATTGTTTGTTTGTTGTTGTATTTTGAAGTTGATATGGTTCGATCGAAATCTGATATTATCTAGAAATACATTGAGGTACACAATTAATATACATTACATAGTATTAGTAGGTATATAATATAACATAAAACATTATTACTTGTAATTTATCTGGACCACCCGCCACCAGTTGTTCGATTTTTGCATTGACATCATTTTCACATCTGATATGAACTGTGGAGGCAAATCTTTGTTTGATCTAGAGAAATACAAATATTATATAAAATGTATTAATTATACATAATTTCTTTACCTACAACACAGTCAATATAACCAGATTAAAAATACATCTAACATACCTCATCAATGAACTTCATGGTTGAAATAATGATGAAAGAGTTCGCACGGCACGTACCTTAATCGGTCTAGTGAATCTCGGGAGCACTTACACGACAATCAATTACAATTGCAACAATTATAACACTGTGAGACTGGTATAGGCAACAAGTGTACAATTTCCGTCCTACAAAATGAAAATAAAAAAAACTTGAGTCAGAAGTACAAAACTCGGCCGTGTGAAACCGGAGGCAGTAAATTGTAGTCAGTGACGAGAAATCTTCAGCGAATGACAAGGGTCGCGGTGATCGGATGTTCGACAGGACGATTTTCGACCTTTTGGTAACGACGTCGATGTCGGAACCGTCAATGTCTATTAAAATGTATGAGTGGCCGATAATAAATATTATTGCGAGTAGGTACGTTGTAGTTAGAAATAATCGCAAGACACGGTCGTCGCGTAGGAGAAAAATGGCCGACAAATTAAACCATAGAATTATCTATTAAGATTAACACCAGCGGTCACCGGTACACCATCAGCCGTCACAATAACGCGGCAGCCGGCAGATAAGACGACGAGATTGTGGCAATGTGTGTACGTGGCTATAATATCCTACAACATTCTTATAAATAATTGGAATAATTAGTTAATACCTGTGTGAAAAATAAATTTGAATAATTATTATAATCGTCGTCCTCGTCGCTGCTCCGTACAAAACACAAAATGTACTGAAGCACGGTTATGGTTATCCGTTAAAAACAGTGGCAAAGATATGCGGGATTATCTAACGTCTTGGACGACGGCTATCCCTTCCAAAACTCAACGAATCCCCATCAAAGAATACCCATACGAGCGGATACAGGTATTTTAAATTGATAATTGTAAAAAAAATATTGATAAAAGCCCCTCTCTCTGAGAATTTTGGCTACCTATTTGACATTATTCAAATTATTGTTTGATTAATTGTATATTTGTATCATTAACACTACGTGACAATCAACTGCCGCGCTATCCAAATAAATAATAATAAATCGTTGGGTATTTTTAGTTTTATTGGAATCATTGTTGCGACCGTGTCAACATCGAAATTCTGAATCGCCAGTCATCACTTCGACACGACATAAATTATCAGAAATTTGTATAATGCGCTTTGGACTTGGCAATTACAGTTGACATATATATTTAATTTACCTATTTTATCGACAGCCGCATTATCAACATTCGAAACGTGCATGTCAGATGACGTTCTTGCTACCTATATATTGTCCGCGAAAGTAATGTACGGTGAATGAACTTGTCATTTTTCGTAGTAAATATTTAAAAAAAATATATGAAATAAAATACCTCTTAGTGTCACTTATAAACACAGTGAATCAACTATATGAAGGTGTATTTTTAATAAAATAAGATAAAATAATATGATGAATAAAATTGTGATCGGTTACCTATAATTTTTAGTTACCTACCACAGATTAAGACAATATATCAAGTACCAGCTATATCTTAATCCGTAACCTAGACAAGTTGTCTTAAAATATTCTATGAACTAGGTAAATATTTTAAAAATTGTCAGTATTAAATAGGGGCAACCCATACGAGTGCGCGCGATTGAAATTAAATTCTACTTACGTTTTCTATTGTAGATTATTTATTTATTAGGTACAATAAGTACGTAATAATAATAAATTGCCATAGAAAATTGATGTTACCAGACAAACTTCCCATCACTAAGATAGTAAGATGTAATCGGTTACATTATTTTTCTCTAAAATTTAGATCATACTCTTATATTGGATCGGAATTACTATTTTAACTATATCAATTCTCATCTAGGTATACGTGTACGAATATACCTAACTATAATCGCGCATGATGTGTCTATTATAGGTTTATACCTACCTACTTACTGTCAGTCGAGTTCGTGTTTCAGCTGTGTCGGTCTACGTAGGTTTTTTACAAAGTTAACATTTTAGATTTATTGTTAAAAATGGAAAATGAAATATGCCATAGAAGTTCCAAAAAGCGCATAGTGATTTGTTAGTAGACGTCATAATAATTCGATATACCTAAGACATCGGGCAGAAATATGTTAGATAGAGATCCCGTAAAAAACACTGTAGGTATGTCTACAGTATCAATTGAAAACACTTTTCTAGAAAATGCTGGTAAACATAAACCACCCTGTTGTTTCAATTAAGTATAATTTGTTCTCTTTTTTTTAATTATTTATATTTGATTAAAATGTATTTGTATCTATTTTTAAACATTAAAAATATTTACGAAATAATTAAAATTTTTAATAAACGATTAGGCATCGTTGCATTAAATTGTACGAGATAATATTATAATAGACAAAACTCAAAATCATATTCTTTGTTATTCCGTCATTGAGCACAATCGTATACACATTATACAAGAAGGTAAAGAGCGCGCAATCGTACTTTGCCGTTAAATAACACAATTTTTATGGAGGTCAATTGCTGTTCGCAAGCAGTATTTTTTTAGCGGGGATCAATTTTGTTAAAAACAAAACCGATATAACAATAACACACGGATGTGTGTTAAAAATCTTACTAAATTCATAGTTACATAGGTACCCAACGATTTACCCAAATAACCGCGATACCTACCTATAATAATATCATATGCGTATAAGGTTGTAAATCGTATATGTATAATCGCCGTATAAATGTGGAGATACCCATAATATTCTGCTATTGTGTATAATATCCTGATATCGGTTAGTTGTATCGTTATTTTCTCTCCTCGGTTTAGTCAAAATTCAAAATATATGCGAATTGTGAAATAAATATTGAATACTAAATAACATCCAATTCCTACATAATTGCCATTAAATAATAATATATCATGGTCTACTACAATAGTACCTACACAAGACTTGATATTATAAAAAAGATAGCGATCACAAAGTTATAAACATGCAGTTATAGTAAATACACACATAGTTTGTTCTAACAAATAATAATAATATAATACAAGACTTTAGACTTGTAAGTAAGCCATTCTAAAGATTAAATCAAGTTATGATTTATTAGGTAGTTAAAATAATATTATATGTTACCTATCCAATTTATAGAGATATAGAGAGAATGAGAGATTCTATCGAAACGTACACTACACTTTTCTCCATTAAATTTTCTGAAGTAGGTATATTTAAAAACACTAAAAGCTATTGTAATTCATATTCTTATATCTAATCTTATTAGTTCATATTACATTAACAGTTACACAAAATTATCATTATCAATATACTATTTATAGGTAGGTACATACTATACGACTATTACGACCTATCTTATTTTAGTGTTTTATAATTTATTGATTATATTATGTTTTACCTACTTCTATTTCAATAACGTATACAGTTATACTTATTAAAGGCACTAGGTAATAATCTATATTGATTGTAGACGTACAGTATAATTATTCATTATTTCCCTTTTGTATTTATAATCATTTATATAATATATACATTCAGGTATGTATTAACTTTGAAGTACATTACACAGAACAAGTCGAAGGCGAACTATTATTGCAGCTAACACATAAATATGATATAATAATATAATATTCGTAGGTAGGTACATAATATTATAATACTACATACTACATAGGTATAGCACGTATTTAATTATTCTATCAATTATTATGAGAAGTCATGACTCGTGAGTCGTGGGATAGTCTATAATTTCTATTACAAACATACAAAGAAATAATGCATTCGATTGCATCTACCTATTAAGTCAGAACCAATTTAAACAAACCTATTAACTGTATTTGCATAAAAAAATAGGTAGGTTGGTAGGTAAATCACATTGGTAATGTATATAACTAGCACATTTATTCATAATTAATGTGTGAGTGAGTGTGTTTTATGTATACTATACATCTAATAATACTTTTGAATACTAAATATCAACTTCAGTTGTGAAACAGCCCATAGTCGAAATGGCTAATAATTGACGTCCACGGTTACCTAACAAATGAATATACGAGTATGAATGTCGTTTAAAAGTCAGTAATCATCTTTAAGTCAGTAATCATTAGTTTCATTTCAATAGTCATTTTTAAATGGAAAAGGTTGAAAGAGCATAGCGACAATTATAATAATGTTATGGACTTAGCCATTTTTCTTAAAAAATTATACACCATTATTTACCTCCACCGTCTATTTACCTGCATAAAATAAAGTTTACCTATAGTTTCCATTTTCCTCCAAGGCTCCAAATATTAAAGTATTTAGCCCATATTTTAGCCAGTACCAAACTATGATATATTGTTATGAAATTACCATATAGTATAAAATAAGAGTAAAGGTAGAGTACAACGGGAGATGGTAGGTAAACAATATAACAAAATTAACATTTTACTAAAATGTATATTACCTAGTATGTCCTACGTGAACTTCAAAAAAATATAAAATATAAATGTATATAATATAAAATAAGATAAAATTATAGATACAGTATTAATATATTATGGAGAGTAATTAGATACTCATTTTAGATATTTAAATTATATAAAAATTATCTTATATAATATCTTATATTAAATCACTCTGGTGTGCGAGACCGCCTTACTAAACTTGGTGCAGGTTAGGTTATATAAAACATATAGGTAAAGGGTAACATATAAGTTTAAATACTATTATATTACATATTTTGTTACTAATTTATATTTTCATCGCAGTTTATGTAATTTATATTAATTATTAATTTCGCAATTCATATACAACCTATCATACTACCTATACATTGTATAGGTTTTTAATTATAATCTTGAGACTTGAATATATTGATTAAGGCAAGTATGATTTCTAATTATATAGAGCAAAACTAGTTGACTAGTTTTAATAGGTGATAAGTATGTTACACATTTATTTTAAAATAAGTTATATAAATTTAAGGATTTTAATATTTTACATAACTATAATTGACTTTAAAATGAAAACATTAATAAAAACCTATGTAATGACATAGATAATATTCTTAACTTTAAGTTTGATAATAAAAATGTTGACACTAATATTAAATGCTAACTATATAAAATGGGTTTTTCTGAACTCAAATGTGCAATAATATGCAATAGTAAAATGGAAATAACAGTTAGTGCGAGTATAATGTCCTCTAATATTATCACAATAAGGTATATAATTATAAATTAATTAATAATAACACATCAAAAACCTTTTTGAAACTATATTTTAAAATGATTATAACTTGCTAAAAAATAATAATATCAAT
>VUJU01004353.1:0-19221 GCA_009835225.1 Aphis craccivora
AAAAAAAAAAAAAATCGCAATGTAAAGCAAAAAGGTCAAACGTAAATTCCGAAGAGTGAGACGGAGAGATCTGATGTAGTGGACAAGAGGGGCGAAGAGCAGCCGGCTGTGTGTAAAGGGACGGTGAAAAAAAAGTTAATTCCGAACGGTCAGATTGTTACGGGGAGAAGTGTAGTAGCGCGTAGTAACGGCGGCTCGTTCTGAATATTAAATCCACTCCGGGGAAACATTAACCCGGATGTAGAATGGAATCAATTTATATTGTGATGACCACCGTGCCGATTTAATCTTTAATCGCACGTTATCGTGAATACGTAAAAGGCGCGCCATTGTGCGCAGTGTGCAAGCCATTATATTATATATATATAACAGTTGTACGCGGTGCTTGTAGCGCGAGCATTTCTAAACTCCCGACTTAATTTAATCTTGTGAAATGTCGGACTTTTAGCACCCGTAATAAAACACGCAATACATATTATTATAATATAACACGTACACACCTAGTTATTACAATAATATAATAATATACGAGTAGTACACGTATACGTTTCGTGTACACCAAGTCATATTATTACCTATGCAATATTGAAATAGGTTACTTCGGACAAATACATGTTTATTTAATATAATTTGTATTTATTTCTAGGAAATTATGGTAAATAACAATACCTAATGTGTTTAACATCCAGATAATTATATTAATAATTAATAAAATATAAATTCAAATTCAACCACTGAGGATATCCTTATAACATCAGTTAAGTTGGAGTAATAATACACATAAGACAAATATTCAAGATCGTTAAGAACCGTTCAATTTGAAAAATAAATTGTATAAATATAATAATATATTATTTATCTGGCATATAATATATTAAAAACCCTCTAAAATTAGAAATTATAAAGTATTAAGAATTCCCAATGAGACACAACTTAATTATTAGTATTACATATAGATATTAAATAAATAACTTAATATTAAATCGTAAGAATAGGATAAGCAGAAATGTTAAATCCTAAATAATAATAGTTATACAATAAGGTTAATATTATAAGTTGTTTAGGTTACCTACTAACTAACCAATTTTTAATAAATTGCTTGTATTTAATACAAGATTTATTAGAGTTAATAATATGAATTTAAACTTTATTTAAAAGTTTAAGCTGACAAGTGAAAAACATTAGGTTGATTTAAATGTTTAAGTAATAGAAATGTCTAAATTAATTTTTTGACGAATATTATAAAAATATATTGGTTTTTAGTTAAATAAATTTAATCTATAATATACCATAAACATAAAATAATTTAGTTTTAACATAATATGTATAATGTATATTATTTTTTATTATATTATCATCTCACTACAATTAAAAAATATAATGCTATTAATAATACGAATATGAATCCATCTTTTTAACAAGTGAACAAACAACATAACTGATAACTGCAATAATGTTATATATCATTACAAAATAATATTTCTGTTAAGTTATCCTACTGTTTTTTTTTTTTTTTTTTGTATTGTGTATCAAGTACTGTTATCGCTAAATATTAAATATTTATACTAAATTACTAATAATATGTCTTAGCCTAAACATGGGTTTTTATAATAATTGATTAATATTTAAAGAATTAATTTTATTATTCCACAGTGCATATAATTATATATATTTAGTAATAATAAAGTGGATATTTCAGTATGGCAATATACATGAATAACTTTAATAGTCTCAGTCTATACAGACAATTTGTTTGAATATAATTTATAAAATAAATTACATCTACATGCAATTGAACATGCCATTATTATAATTTATATAAAAGTCTTGCCTTTTTTTTACTATAATTGATCATATATATTTCAAAAGCTTGGCCATTAGCGTCATATTTATATTATTTATATTTTTTACATTTCACGTAAAAAATAACAGTAAAATAATAACATTTTAACATTTTATATTCAACAAATTAAATTATATATGATTATATATATATATAAATCATAATTAAGTGCAATTTTATAGAAATGATAGCGTTGTATAACAATTATAATGATAAAATATTGCGTATTCAAGGACGAAAGCGCGGTTTCACTACAAACTGTTTTTTTTTTTTTTAGAATCGATGACGGAACATCATTATTAATCAGAAGTTCGATACATATTGGAATATTTTTGAAATGGTAAACTAAACAATGGATTTCACAATAATATATTCATACAAGCATAAAATAAGAACATTGAAAAGAAACTTTGTGTACTTTGTGTGGCGACGTCTCTGGACATGATGATTTATGAGATGAATTTTTTCCCTTTTGTTTTTGTCCAATTTGAAGTAAAATCTAAAAGTGAAACTATTTTCAACTATAAAATATTATTACCAATAAATTGCATAAATAGTCAATACATTTTTGTCTACATTATATTTTAATATATCTTACTAGATAGAAATTCTAGTCGTGTCTATTTTAGATTCTGTTTGAAGTTATGAATGCATTGATTTTACAATGATATGTGTAATTTTTTATTTTCATTTTTTTGGTGTATTCCTATGTACAACTATAACTTATTGAAATAATGCTTCAGTTTAAAACTTTAGAGATGGTTTCCGATGGAAAAATGAATATATTTTGGTGTATTATAGAGGTCAAAAGTAAGAAGTTTCAGTAGTTTTCAAACAAATTAGGAAAACGGTAATTTTTAATTGAAACCAGTTTTCGACAAAATTCATCTTTTAATATATATAGTTGTAACTAAAAACGAATCACTGTAAATACTTGAATTGTTCACCAAATGTTTATACTAGTGTTCTCTATACCAGTTAAATTTTAAAAAAAGACTCTTTTGAGCTATTTATAGACAACTGAAATTTTCGATTTTTTAAATTGTTTATTTTTTTTTTTTTTTTGAAATGTCGATAAATAAACTTAAACATTTAATACAAGGTTTTTTATAAGTTGTTCTTATTGTTGTTACAGTTTTAAAGCAATATCGTTAGATTCTAAGCAATATTTTTTTTTTTTTTTTGACCATTTGAGGCTGACGGTACAAATTTCGGTCATTTTGAATACGAGTTTGGTTATTTTACAACTAACAAAGTTTTGTGTAACTATCTTTTACGTATTAAGAGTTAAACACTTGGATGAAAAACTACAGTAAAAATAATAAATGGAAATTTTAATTGGAATTTAGTAAGTTTTTCTCGGAGTAAATCAAAGCGTTCAGCACGTTAGTATTGTAACAATCACATAATTCTTTGTTGGTATGCCATAAGTTAAGTTTAAATGAATTATCAAGTGTTAAAAAAGTTATTAGATTAAGCGAATAACTTATTTCATAGCTTAAAACCGAGTAACAAAAGTTAATTACTAAAACTGCTAAAATGAGTCGGAAATTTTAAATTACATTCTTTTTACATATAAAATCAAGCCGACCGGTCTTGTTAACTCCTTGTAGGTACTTCACGTTTTTTTGCGACAGCTCGTACTAACAAAATGATTATCACAATTAAAAATTATACAAACATTATCATCGACTTGCTATTCTAATAATATGTGATACAATAATAATGGAATACCCATCATAGTCAAACATACTATTCTAATACTGTCAGTGTAAGAAATACATATTTAAGAGAAATTACTCAAAATGCATTGCCTTAGATCATAGTACATTTATTGTAAACATACATCAAACGAATAAATTTTATCGATGAAATTTAACAACATATCATATCTTAAAAAAAATTACCATAATATGTAAAACAATGTATAAATATAAATATGACACGTTTAAATAGAATTATGTACCTTAATGTAATGTTGTCCGATAGCAACATTATTGATGCCTTAAATAATATTCATCCATTAGACAAAAAGTACAAATTATAATTACGGTTTTAATAACAATATGAAAATGTATTGAATTGTATCATATATATTTTTTTTTCATAAATTGAAAATGTTTAATCAAACTATGTATAGTTTTAATTTATGTCATGGGGGTTGAATTATACATCTTATTATTGTAATATTATGTGCATGTACGTTATGCGCTTACTTTGATGTTCGTGATAAAATAATACTAATATGACCTATACAAAATAAATATAATAAATTATAATAAACATTGTTTTCAATTACCGAATGATATGATGCTTTTATTTTTAAAAAAGATGTCATAATTAATACTAACTTAATACATTTCTTAATTTTATTATTTTTATTATTATTGAAATAGTAATATATTTTGTTTAAAAGCGTCGATATCACGCAGTTCGTATTAACTACATATAGAAAAGGCATATATTCACTGATTGCACAATATAAATTTACAGATCAAAAATTCAATACAAATATACATGAAACATTGTAATACAAATGGAGAAAGAGCAAAATTATCTATTAATATTAACGAGTTATGATTATCATTGCGATTAAACTCTCCAAAAACGTGACGTGCGTTTAACGTTCTATATTACGTACGTATTTTGTAGACTAAAACGGAAAAACGTATTGAGCGATAAAACTAAAAATTTCCAGACGTTTCCGTGAAACATTTTTAAAATACAAAGGAGACTTTATCGTTTTCTAATTTGTAGTTTCATCTGCTACCATTGACCTAATAAAAGCTGAACCTCTTTGATTTGAAGGCAATCACGAGATAATTTGCATCACGTCCAATTGGATTAATATTAACAAAACCTCATTAAGAGACATTTTGGACTTATTGTTGAGTAGTGGGAAGAGATGATGTAACAGTAAGAATCATCGTTGAATTATCACAACTTATTGGAATGACAATTGTCACCATTAACATTTCGAATCAAGAATTTTTGTACAAATATATATATACGATAAAATTCACTAATACAGAATACTACCACCACTCAGAAATAAACATTGAAGTACCTTAAACGCTTTGACATCACGCCCGCTGTTTACTGGACATACTTCCTTACGCGTCTGTTATTTATACTTTAAAACGTACACAAATATTCGAACAATAATTAATTGGAATTATACAAATATAATATTTACATAAATTAACTGTATATACTTTGGATTTCTCAAATTGTTAAGAAACAAGCAAAATAATGGTAATAAATGAAATAGTTTTGAAATTCTATGCTGTCACATTATACTATTGTAAGCAACAAAACATGAAATTATTTAGAAAGATAGAGTTATTTTTTCATTGTTTTATGTAACTGAAATAATTTTCTTATTAATAAAGTTATATGCTAATATTAAACTTTAATATATATATACACGCATATTGCATATAATCAGAATTAAAAACAGTCTAATTAACTTAAAGAGTTGAAAAAAGCATAACATAACCTTTCAAAATTGTATCTTATAAAATAATAAATTGGAAACGTAATAATATTTTGATTTAGACAAGGAAGATAAATCTTTATGTATAAATATTCAAAGTGATCACTTTAAATCTCCCATTTTATAATTTGTTAAAAAAATTAAATTTGCTTAAAAATATTATTTCTACAAGCTTCTATTCATTAGAAAAACAACGTAAAAAAATATAACTTATTATATTTCTGTAAGAATAAACATAAAAATAGATATTAATGTCATAATATGAAATTGAAAATTATATAATTTTTTTTTAAGATGAAACTATATACATATATTATATACTATTTTAATCATAAAACTTAATTTTTATGATTAATAATAATCTAATATTATTGAAAAATTAAACCATTTAAAAATAATTAGTATAGGTGCTTAATCGCATCATCTTGTATAAATATATGACGGATATTTAGTATTATAATTTCTATAACTTGATAATAATTATTTTACTTTTGAAAACAAAACATAACATCGTTCAAAAATACATAGTATACTTGTAAACATTGCAGTTTCTTGACAACATGTTAAATTATTAAATTTTTAATTTGTGCAGATGTCGTACAGTTTAGTAAAATATGTATTTTTAACAAGGTTAAAATTTACAATTCGATGAGAATGTTGAAAGTTTGATTATCTCGTTAGAATTGAATCGCGTTACTGTGCTCGTCGTGGCCGTATATTTCATAGAAAAATTGTATTACGAGAGAACTTGGCATTGTAAATCATACTTGGAAAACAAGCAAATAGAAATACATCTTATATCTCTACTCTTAACCCACCCATTCGCTACCACCACCATTCCATGAAAGTTAATCTCGTAATGTTTGTATATCCTTTTAAGTTTTGCACAACGTCTCATAATGAACCCAAAGAAAACTTTGTATTTAAGTTCATTGTACCGTGCCTGGATATTATTTGATATTAAATTTAAAATAATAATAATAATGTTTTATTTTTTATGAATTCACATAAAGGTAACTATAGTAACTATAGTTAGTTATTGTTATATACCTATTTTAATGGTAGTATAATATTATCGTAGCATACCTTGCATTGGCCTAACCAGAGGAAAGGATGGAAATAATTTGAATCGATTCTATATAATTTTTTTTGTCTTAAAAATATTACGTTTTAACCTTACCCATTTCAGTGTCTATTTTCCATCAAGCGCTTCGTACACATCACTAAATGCATACAATAATTTCGTAATTATTTACATGCGCCAAATAACATATCAAGCTTAAACGTAAAATAGTGACTGATAATGATATCATAGCTTATGAATTTAACTCAGTCCGCTACATTTATTAATAAACATAATATATGTACGTGCCATGGACACGCGCACACAATAACGGTACCTTTAACTGTAGAGCGTGTACGTAATCTAACTAGATGTAAGAAGCAGCTTTTTTTGCTTTACGTGTTCAAACTTAATCGAATTAACAACTTTTTCAACTAAACTTTTCGTGTACACGAAACGCTATCACACTAAATATTTTACGTACCAGCGAGCTAGGTGGTAATCATAAGTGATGATAATAATATAATATATTATATACTTTATTGCGATAAAAACATTTTTAAAAAATAATTTTTTAACGCTCTTTATAACTATAACACAATTTTTTTAAGCTCTTTAAAACTGCGTGTTTTAACTGTGTTTAAAATAAAGTTTAAAATCATGGTCTTTTAGATATAAATTAACATATATTAAATGGTTTGTAATCTTAAGACTTACTTGCAGATTATTAATGTGTATTTCACTGTGTTGCAATAGCCTCCTTAAATAGTACAGTGGTTTTCGGAATGTCCGCCAAAAGTTTAAAACATCTTATTATGCACTTTTCCGTATACAGGTGTTTTATTTGTTGATTACAAATAGAAGTTTAATTTTACCTAAAATAAAAGTAACGTCAATGAAACCTAATCATTTTAATTACTGTTTAAAAACGTATAATAATATAACGAAAATCGATCGATCAACGAGTTGTGAATGTTAACTGAACATTAAAGAAAATATTCTAAAAATTCTAAACATAGATAATGTATACCTACCTTATAAAA
Source organism: Aphis craccivora (assembly GCA_009835225.1). Lineage (NCBI taxonomy): Eukaryota > Metazoa > Arthropoda > Insecta > Hemiptera > Aphididae > Aphis > Aphis craccivora. Next base: position 7,446 of record VUJU01004353.1, read on the forward strand.
TGTTACCGATCTTATAAAATATACCTTTTGATAGAACAAAAAAATAGTAAAATGTGCAGTTTACTATATATTTTTAAAATAGGTCTAAAAGTAACTATACGAATAAAACTCGACAATTGACGATTACATTTATAAAGATACAAAAATTAAAATAGTTTTACATAACAGGAAAAAAATATTTCTAACACTTTCAACAACATTATAATTGTATTAACTATTATTATATTGCTTCGTAGATAATTATAGTAATATTATTTTATAAGAGTGGTTTGTAAAAATCGTGTTTAAGTTTTAAAACGTTATTCTCTATTATAGCACCCGTTCGCATTAAATATTGTTTTAATTAAACATAATATATATAATATTTTTCTCGATTTTCTTCTTTTTCTCCAAGACGTCTTTTGCATATTATACAATTGTAGGTATATAATGTATATTATGTTGAATATATCTTCGGTTCGAATTGGAAATGCGGTAAACATGCAATTAATTTCAACTACGAACAGTAAATATTTAACGTGTTTCGTGCTATTTCGTAATAATATATCCTGTTTAAGTATTTCGTGGTGCACTACAACGGTTGGCGTCTGTACTTACAATATATCGACGCGGCGCATTTAAAACACATTATATTCAACTAGAGCATAATACGTTAATAATTTTATTTATACTATGATAAACAAACATGGAAAACGTACGTATAACAAAACTATACGATTTAATTATAATTACACTGTGCTTAAAACTAAAACGTTGTTTAGCGTTGTATGTTATTATTTCGATAACAGGGCCTGCAGTTTGATCGTTTTCCATATGGCAATAGAATGTACAGGGAGATGCACATGATGTAATAGAGATGTAATATGAAAATACATATTTCCAAAATATGAGCAACTAGTTAACAATAATATACTCGCTAAAACATAATCGAATTCTTATTGCAACCACACCGTGATAATTTTAGAAAGCGTGTTTTTTCAGATTTGTTTAGATTATTATTCTACCTATAATAATTATATAATTATAATATACCTAAATAATAAAAAACAATAAGCTATTCATAATAATGTTAACCATCATTCACAAAAATATAGTGGATGAATTGGTACGAACATATTATTATAATACAAGCATAACTCAGTAAGTTAGACACTTGAATTTATAATATTAATATATCTTTAAAAGTATAGTATAATATACACTTTCGATCGGGCCAATTGCAAATAATGTTCCTGCGAAATCTACGTTGGGTATATTCACTTAAGTAATAGTCGGCGTTTAAACATATATAAATGCATGGACTGTGATTTACTTAATTTCTTTTTATATATTGATTCGATAATAGTTCTTAAACATTTAAAAATTGATTAGGTAGGTAGTTAAGTGTAATATTGTTTTACGGCTTGATTTATACACTCAAAAGATTGTAATAACTGTCAAGGATCAATACATAATATTATACTTATTTTGGTTGTATAGCAATTTCTTAAGTGGTAAACCCTCTCGCGTATCGTTGACTTCGACACGAATCGACAATCGCTATATTATGTATCATACATCGATCGTGTTTCCGACAGTGGCGATTATACACAACGTGCGACGTTTCGATAACTGACGAAACGATTGAACTTCGAATGTATTCCACACGATTTCCCAGAGGCCCTCTCACACCACCTCTCACACAAGCACACGAATTGTTCTTGGATACCTGTACGTGTACATGCGTTTACCTACATAGTAGACTTGTACATACATGATATCGATATGTAATATAGATCCCAAGGGTTCAATATTAGATGTACTTATTTTGTTCAGTTTTGTATTTGAAAAGCTGGGGTGGACGAGTCTTCGGATCGCCCAAAACCATTTTTGTCAATATAATATAACAATAAAAACAATAATATGTAGTACGTAACATATTATAGTAGTAAAATAGAGCATTTTTTATTTTTGTAAATGACATATATGTTATACTTTAGTATTGTTTATATATATATACTCGTCTATATAATTAGCAACTCCATACTCCAATAAGAATAAATCACCTACCACATTATGAAAAATGACGGATGTACAACAACGGATATCGATATCTTCAGCTCTATTGGATAGCTTTACTATAAGTCGACTCGAAAACATGCCCGAATTGAGATCAATCTTCATTTGTCAAATGTGTTATTCTTAAACATAATAAAGTATACATTATCTATATATAGCTGCGTAATTATAAGAAAATTATTTAATGGTAGGATAAAGGGCGTTTGATATTTTTAATTTTGTAGATAATTTTAATTTTTAATTGCGTCAAGAAACATAAAAAAAAATGTCAATCTATGTCCTTACTCCTTACAATCTCCAATTAATGAATGCATCACTTCGTCGTTAATACATCTGCACTGTTGCAGATGAACCTGATGAACAGTATGTATACATGTATTGTTTTGTTTTCCTTCTTTTTTTATGAACTATTTAACTTAACTAACTAATATATAGGAAAATTCAAGAAATTTAAGATCCTAAAATTATACTAGATACAACACGTGGTGTGTATTTTTGTTTTTATGTTATCGCATTTCTGTGCACCGGTCACAATTTAAATTATTTTAACTAGCTTGCTGTCAACGCAAAATTGATACCTAGAATTCTGTTACATATAAAAAAAAAAGGTGACATAAGCGGTAGACGTGGGGTAAACGGCTGTCATGAACTGAAGAGGAATTTGGAACACCCCTATAAGAAAAAATGTAATTTCCTTGTCTATTAAGTTGAACATCCAAATAGAACGTGTGATAACAAATGTTGTTGTAGAAATCTTGCCGCGAATAAAGATGAGTTGAAATTTAAATGAAAAATGTCAGTGTGTCTCAACATTTTATTTTTATAAATAATATATACATATATATACATTTACAAAGCCATTATAATGAATCGAAACTATACTACAATACTTTCAATGTGAATTATAAGTTTTAAAAAAAAAAATACGTTGTTTAAATGGTTCCAGAGATAACCTGTTAAAAAAAATAATTTATATGAACGGATAGATTCGTGTATCTATTGTACCTATATAAGGTTCAAGTACACAATGGTATTTTACATTTTTTTTCTTTTCTCTTGATTTCCTTTTCTATAACAACTACCGTCGCCACCGCCATCATAAGCAATATCTCACAACCACTATTCGTGCCGGACAAAGTGTCAATAGCAATAATATAGATAGGCACGAGCATGTTGAGGTGGTATATCGTATACGCGTGTATTTATATTTATTTTTTAATCAAAACGGACAAAAGGGGAAAATATTCGGAGTACCGGTGAAAAATGAAATTGCGACAAAAGATCGTTTCCTTGTGACATTCGACTAATCCATCAGCAGGACCCGACACTCCCACCGCGGCGCGTCTCAGTCACTATAATATGTACGCGCGCCAAGCCCGCCACCCCACTCCATGATCACCACCTCGTCAGTCGATCAAGCCGAGCCGACTATACGGAGCCGCGCCTAGACAGACTCCTCCTTTACAGAGCCGCGCACGCTAATTACATTTTTTTTTCTGACGTTTATGAAAATTACGCTTCGAATAGTGTATACACGACGTCCGTGCGTAATATCTCGTCGTGAAAAATGAAAATATTTTATTAAACTTTGCCACCGCCACCACAGCCGGTAAGGTGAGGAATGAAGACTTTTAAAAAATATTAATAGATTTCGGCCCACGGTGGTCTTTTCATCACCATTGCCACCGCCATCCCCATCACGAGCGCTTATGCTTCTGCAGCAATGTTCCCTCTCGCCGGCGTCGAGCTCGTCTGCTTATAATATTATAATACATTTTTTTCTCGAGTTTTTTCTCCCTAATAAATGATCCTATCATCGTTCTAAGTACAATCATTAGTCAGAGCTGTTGCTCAAAAAAGAGTAATTTGCCCTGGGAATTCTTGTCCGGGATTAATTACCAAAGAGAAGTATTAAAAATATATTACTCATTCAAATTGGTTCTAATAGGCTTGACGCCTCCAAGGAGTAAAAAAAAATACAATAATAAATGATAAACTAATTCGTATTGTATTATAATACGCACACAAAAATATAATACATATATGTATAATATATTATTTCTATAAACGTTTAATCTTATTTTAAGACGAAAGAAAATACGAAAATAATGACCAGAATGGCGCTTCTTGTTATATTTAAATGTTTCTTCAAAGCGTGAGTGTATATAGAACACAATACATACAGTTTCAAGTACGTCATTATTTTTACTAGGAAAAAAAAAATGGTTTACAGTATCCATTTGTTCACATTATTTTTATTTTTCGTAAAAAATGCCGATATTCCCGCTAAAATGAGCACAGTCATAATTCGTAAAGTATTTGTAACAGTAAGTTGGTCTATGAATGTAGTTAAATAAACTCGTAATTTTGTAGGCATATATTATTTCAAAAAATTATATAAGGTTTATCAGAAAATATTTTATATATTTGATACCCAATGTTGATTATTTATTATATATTAGATACACACGTCTTATAAATTCTAACTCTAACTCGTGCTATTACCGACGTGCCCGTCAAAGTTTTAAAACGTAATTTTCTCATTAATAAACAATATTATATTTACTTTTTCGGATTCATTAAAATCAATATCACTTTGACTGCTGCTGCAATCGGTGGTTATAGGTTAATAAAAACTAAACAAATCGTTATTAAGTAGGTTACGAGGGCAATACATATTTCCTTTACCTCCCCCACTACTTAATTCTTTGCACATTGTTTCTTGTTCACCAAAACTATTTAAATTATATTATTTTGAAGTTTGTTAGCATTTATAGAAAACAAAATCTGTACATAGTTATTTTAAAAGTTTAATGAAAAATCATATAGATTGGTTGCATAATGTAAACATACATTATGTAGATGTATGCTTGCAAACGTTTCTATAATTCTCCAAAAACACGACATTTTGACGTTATAATTTGGCAAGATATAAACCTTAATATTAATTTGTATAGGTACCCACATTATATTAAGTATATCAGCTTGCTGGTGACACCTGTTGAGATTCCTGCAGCTCGTGAATACGAAAAGCGTTTGTTGTATAGTTGTCACCAATTCGCCATAAATACATATTATCATAATAATATACATTCGGGAGTGAAATATAATAATTGATAAATCGGGTTCTATAATATATTATTACACTCGTTTGAATAATAACATCTCTGATGATACGCGTTTCGATGACATTAATTACAATACCGAACTCACGCCGGGAGACATGCGAGTTTATAATACATATAATTGAAATTAAATCTGTATCGTCGTATTCGGTTAAGCGGTTTTACATGCGTGTGTGATAGTGCATACGTGCATAAATGTACGGTGGCTTTCAGTGAAACCCCAGATCAAGAGACTGTGGGAAGCGACTTTCTTGTTGTGGGGAATGAGACTTGCTCAGGGAGAAGGACTCTAGGATATAATCGAAAATTTCGGGTCCACCCGGGGTCGTTAATAACCGTCCAAGTAGCTGTGCCGGTATTATTGTTGTAACGTCGTCGTCACATTAATTGGATTTTGCTGTTGTAAAGTGTTTAGACCAAAGAGGCATCCGGCCAAATCCCCGTAATCCCGGCCGCCACCGGCTCCAACGTTATCCACGAGGACGTCCTTAATTAAACCGAAATTCCACCGCCTATTCCTCCACACACACATAATATTATATACCTACAAATACCCCGTTCTCATACTTCTCCTCACACATACGCGTTCGGAATACTCTCTGACCCTCTGGTCGCCGTGTAATGCGTGTGCACGATCCCCTACATCGGTTGAATGTATATTATATGCGGAGGATACAGAATTCCGGACGTCGGTTACACAACCACACTACCAGCTACCGACCAATACAACAGCGTCGCTCAAAACTTAAACGCGTGTACATACATTTATTTTGACCTTTATATTTTTTTCGAATTTTAACATGTTTTCCTCGTTTTGTACATAACGCGTATTATCAGAATTAATTTCAAAGTATGATGATATATACTACGATTATACTAGTGTACAATTCATTAAATAATACAATTATGAATTATAATGATAACTAATTGTTTAATTTTTTTTATATCGAAATTAATATCCAGTATAAATAAAAACATATCAGTGGTATTGTGTATTGTGGAGAAAAAAAACTTACATACTTTCCTATATAATTCATGATATTTACATTTTAAATTAATTAAGAATAATATACAACTTTAAGGACCACGTTGTAAAAAAACTAATTATATGATTATTATTGGTTTTTTGTTTACAATTATGTTACTACTATAGAATTTTATGATATTTTTTTAATATAAATCAAGAATAAATTCTAGCCTGTAGTCATAAAATTCAAATAAAAATATACAGTTTGTTTTTTAATTCCTGTATTATTGTTTTGAGTTTTCATAGTAAAATGATAATAAAGTATAAAATTATAAGATGCATTAACTTTTAAGTGTATAATATAATTTTCATGCTCAGGTTTTACATTACTTATATTTATACATTAACACTACAATTGTTATTTGTTATTATATTTTTATAAAGCTTTTTACATATTTGTAATATTTATTACCAATTGAGCTACAAATATAAGGATATTAAAAGAAAATAAATCACCATTTCAGTTTTTTTCTAGTTTTAGTTTTTTATTACTAACTTCGTTTATTACAATTGGTCTTATTGAAAAAATGATATAGATAGATATGATAGTATATTATTTTAATGTTAAGTTAAACAAAGATTTTATATTTATGTAAATAATTTTGTTAAAGAGCTTTTACACTAAGCTATGGACGTTATGGTATGCTTAGTAAACTATATACTGTACAGTGTACATCGTTGTTATTGTTATTAGGTCCATTAAATTTCTAGGTGATCTAAGGAACGAGGAAAATCTTTTGTTATACATCTTCAGAATTTGACCTAATCATATCTTAGTTGCTAGCGATGGTAACTATTTTGATAAATGGCGATGTTCATTAAAGCTTTATTTGTATAACAATGGAAATTTTAGATTTCCTCTCATGAGGGGTATTCTGACATTCAAAAAAGGCTCAACAAGCAACGGAGCTTACAAGACTATGTATCGAATATTTCACTAACCCGTTTAGTGGCATTAATAATGGTCCATTTAAACTGCAACGAAAACAGAAAATCAAAAAAAAAAAAATCATTGACCAGATAATGTAACAATAAACATACTAACGAATTACATCTTAAACAAATATCAACTAAATATATAATTGAAGCACCTCAATAATACACGGAGTATATCATTTATAGTAAGCACTTATTATTTTAGAAAACTCTTATATTTTTGAAAATATATATTGTGTATGATTAGATCTTTTACCATCAAGTTTTGTAAATAAATATTTTGAAAATTAATATTATGTAGTAGAAATATTTTGAACAACAGCGACAAGGGTTTATGCAATTTATTCAGTGGCGCCTGCAAGCCAGTTAAGATATGTGTAATATATATATGTTATTTGTTACTACCAGTCAACAAAAAGTCTTCTAATAAAGATTTGTTTCCATCGAGAAAAGTACGAACTTTTGGGATTAGAATCAGTGAAGGGTTACAACTCTATGAAACTGTTTCACCGCCGATTCAATTTCAACACAATAATGGCACTAGCAGTTTATATCTATATGTCTTCGGCCAAATATGCATTGTTAAAAACCATGAAGAGTACAAGGAACGTTTATATAAATTATATCTTGTATTCTTATCAGTACCTACTGTTGTTTGCAATGTTGTAACTTTTAAGAAAAGTTTTTTTTATTGCACGAAAAAAAAACTACAGTTAATGGCTTAGAATAGAGATAGGTATTAAATATATAACATTTTCGGCCTTGAACTGTTAAATAAGTGATGGGGTAAGTAATGCCGCGATAAACAATTCCGTAGTAGTTATATAATATAGTATAGACCAAGTTTTTCTCAACTATATATAATATTTCTTTTTTAATTTATTATGCTAATAATAAATGTTTATGTCTTTTATGAGCCTCAGATTCTTACTTTAAAGTCATGGAATAATAAAATAGTAAAATATGCAGCTTCATATTATTAAACTTGTCTTTAATAAATTAAAAATAAGACTACAGAAATATTGTTTATAAATATTATTTTTGAATACATCATTTTAATTCAATTGGATATTTATTCTTGTTCTAAACACTTGTTATTAGATTAATTGACTAGAATCTCAATAACAGAAATTTTCCCTCTGGGAGGGTTAAAAACAATTCAAAATCGTTTATATGTTTAACTAATATACCTAATGATTATTTTATGGCATTATTTCAATTGAAATTTGTATTCATGTTTACATAATTTACTAAAAATATACATGTAAAAAAATAAAAAAAACTATAACATGCTAATCAAGGTCAACTATTTAAAACTAAAATGTTTTTTTTTTTTTTTAATATCCTACTTCATTCGAAATTAATTTTATTCAATAGAAATAATTTAATTGCATGATATATTTGATACTATAGTTTAAATTGAAAACGTTTCTTAAACCAACTGCATAATTACGTGTATATAACATTATTTGTATACTCCAGTTAAGACGTGATTATTATAATATGTGATTGCGATTTTTCTTTACCCTGATTAAATTAGGTTAAGTTTAATATTATACCGAACAATTATTTAAAGACAATATTTCACACCCAACTAGATCAAACATTTAAATATGGATAAATAATTATATAAATAAATCAGTGCATACAACTTACGTCCAAAATTATAATCTTTAGGCGAGTTGCTTCATTGTATTAATTATAACGTTAGACCATGTATATAAAAACATTATAAACAAATATAAAAATTTCATTTGTTGTAATAACAAAAAAAAAAAAAAATGCAATAGAATAAATTAGAAATATCTTTAATCATCATTTACATTCATACATATTTTAATAAAACCTTTGAACGAATCTAACAAGGGTATAACTAAAATATTGAATTTTTTTTTTTTTTTTTAGGTTGATTAAGAACTTAACTTAGAAATACTGATTGGTCATTTATATTACTAAAATTTTGAAATAAAAGTATAAATAAAACTATTCATTATATTATGAATGATGATATTCTTTTAACACAAATCAGTCATTATAATTCGGCAGAATTTCTATTGTCAAATTATAACCAAGTGATGTATGAATACGTAATCAATACCTCAAAAAAATAGACATTTTCTACAAAAAATAAGAAAGATAATAAATAAATATTTTTCCCCAGTATTGTTACTCCACATTATTATTTTATTGAATATTTTAGTACAACATTTTAACATTTCTTAAATTATTATTAATAATACTATTACAATTTTAGTCAATCCTTAAAATGTTTAGTTTTTTTGATTAAATAATTTGTCATTTAACCAATAAATATTATGATATCTGTTTAAAAATTGCAAAATTTGTTTATTATTTTAAATATAATAATATAATATGTAAATGTATAACAAATGTTACAGATGGAATGTTTTTACGTTATACATTAAATACCTATTATTATTATAATTAAATGAATATTAATGTTTTTAATCCCGTTTGGTAGTTATTATATTCTATAAATTGTTACTTATTAAAATGGCTTACAAAAACAATAGATAACGGAACAAAAATTATGATTTTTTTTTAAAGTTAGAACTGATCCTCGCTAAAACAATTCCCTAGTATTGTTAATCGAATGCATTAAGTATAATACGTGTATATGCTGGTTTTATAAATATTATAAGGGATGCATACGAATTTATATAATATATAATCCTTTTAAAATTGATATGCGATACCACACTCGCCGAATGTTATGCGTACATGTGACCCGAACAATTGCAGCTATTAGGAATTGCAATTTACGCTAATAGATTCCACATGTTACACCTGCGACTGATTTTCGATTTCTAGGTCGTAAATGGCATCTGGTTCAGCTGTATTATCGAATATGATTGTTCACGACCGTGTTAAATAATAATAATAGCAATTATAACTAATAATAATGTATTCACGAGGTTATTGAATTATTTCGAAGTGATACAAATTAATAACAATAATTTGTGTATACTTTGTTCTAAGAAGTACTTCGGATGGATAATTGTATTACTGAATAGAATTTTTCTAAAAAAATTAATAAAATTATGGTTAATTTTTATATTAACATTTTTACTTACTATATAAATTTAAAGACTACTTATAAAAACAAATAACACACTTTTATAAACTGTTAAATTAGCTGGTTTTGAAAATGTATGCTTCACATACGATTAAGAGTTCTATGTTATACAAATGTGTGTTTTTTTTGTAATTAAACAGAGATACAGATAGTCATTCAAAACTTCAAAAGGCATTTATAGCGATAAAAATATTATATCTGAAAAATAAATAACACAAAAAATATAATTGTTTTATGTATACATAAAATTGATAGGGAAATGGGTTTTTTTATAATATAATAAACAGCAATTTATCAATTATTGATAATATTATTAAACTATTTGTTGAAATTAGTGTTTATTATTACCTTTTAAACTTTTTTAATTTTTTAATCAATATTTTACACTAAACTATTAAGACTAACATAATATAGGTATTTGAAAACATATTTGCATTCAGCAATCATAAAGAATTGATTTCTTTCTAAATTATTATTTGACATGAATATTAATAAAACGTATTTTGTATGCTTGAATAGGTACTGTTAAAAAAGTACGTAAAATTATTCAATTACTTTACAAGAATTTAATGGTGGCGTACAAGTTTCGAGAGTGTTTGTATCAAACTAATTTAATATTTGTTGAAACAACGTACACCAAATCTTGGCATGGGAAAAATAACAAACGATCGAATTGAAGAGTCATGGGTAGGACTGAAATCGTGTCATTCCAATGCTACCCATAATTATTTTTGGAGATGTCGAGAAAACCGAGACATTCCAGAAACAGTTGTACAGATTACTTCTTAAATCCCCGGTCGGGCATTTTTTGAAATTTTCAAACAAGACGAAACAAAACGTTATTGCATATATAATATTATAATATACGTATAAGGCATATATATACATATACTTCGATGAACATGCGTAATATTATATTATATATCCCACGTGTATTAAAAATTATAAAAGCTGACTGTCCATTAACGCGCATGGGGAATTAATAACGAAATGTCAGGGCGTCCGATATATACATACATATATGTGTGCGTGTGTGTAATAATGTTAAAACGGTCCCGTGGTCATCGTGACATTTTGTAGACGTAAACATAACTCTAAAAAGCCTCTCACCTCCCGCCAACCCGTCAAATCGCCACTGCTGCGTCATACAGAGTCCGAACCCGCCCCCGACGTGTCGCCTGCAACGATCGCCGCAGTAGACGCAACACTACGAATCGTGCTATTTCCACTCTCCGCTGCACATACATCTGTTATATACAGGGTGTGACACTTAACCGCCTAGGCTAATTTTTATGATTACACAATTTATGGGCGAACGTAAGTTCCCACACGAGTATAGCAGGTAAAAATTATCCCTGGGTATGCATACGTAAGTTCCCACACGGAAAAAATAACACCGATACGTGAGTTCCCACACGAAAAAAACTATACCAAACACCAAGGCTGGGTAAGTTAACGAATTTTTTTAACTCGTTAAGTTAAGTTATTTTAAAATAATTAAATTAAAAGTTAAAAGTCACTCATATTCTTTTT